>JARGYA010000388.1:0-126244 GCA_029204335.1 Mycena vulgaris | reverse complement strand
CCACCCCTCTTTCAAATCCTCCGCGAGCTGCCGGTTCTTGCGGATATTTTTCTTGTTTTGGCCGCTTTCGAAGCCAAACACCAGCTCAACGAGGCCGCGGACCTTTGTCTTGAGCTCACCGCGCATCTGGGGCCCGCGCCGCGTGATCTAGGAATCAATTAGAAAGGATCTCGAGAAGAGCGACAGACACACCAGTTTCGCAATATCTGGAGTGATGCGCATTGAAACCTTCAGCTCCTCGCATCCTTTGCTCCACGCGAGGGTAACCATCTCCGTCTCGCTCGCGACGTCGGGGTAGGCGTCCCGAGCAGCGAGCAAGCATCGGTACCAGGTGTTGGTGATGCCGATAAGCTCTTGGGTGGTATCATCGTAGTCTCTCGCCCTCACCCGGCCTTGATGATCGTGTATCTTCTGGGCTTGAGCGGCACGGATGTCGTCGTGAGCCGGAGAGCGAGCGCGTTTGTCACCTGCAACCGGCGAGTGGGATGGGCTGCGGCTTTCGGATCTAGCGCGGCGGTCCTGAGCTTGCGGACGGCGCCGGCGGCTGTCACGAGGGTGGCTGTCGACGTCGGAGGGTGTATTGTCCGGGCTGGAGGCGCCAGAGCGAAGGTCGAGCTGGATACGCGCAGGGAAGACATTGCCATTGATGGACTGGGGAGCGTCAGAAAGGACCTGCGCTAACAAATGGAGGACGTACCCGAGGACGCCGCTCCTCCTGGCTCTGCATGGGCTTCGGTGTGATGGCTGAGTGGCGCCAGTCGCTCAAACTGCTTGAAGCAAGATGACGGTGAGGGGTCTCAAATGTCTCGCGCGAGTTGCGATGTCCATCATCACGGCGGATGCGGCTCGGGCCAGCATCTTGCCGCATAATCTGGAAACAGATTCAACACAAGCGCGGGCAGGTAATGGAGCACATACAATATTACGAAGATCTTGAGTTGGCTCGTGGGTCCTTCCCCTTTGTATGGCCGCCGTTCTGGCGTGCGTGGCGGGGACACGAGTATCGCGCTGCTGAAGGGTCTTGACCTTATTGACAGGTCGCTCGACAGCGCGGAAGAAGTAAACTGTGGAGGTAAGTATGCATGCTTGCGGTCGAGGCAGGAATACTCACCACGGTGTCCTCGAAAGGAACGGGCTCCTCACCCATCTCCAGGCGGCGTTGTTTCTTCGCCGCTCTGGCAGTCTTGGCAGCCTTGCGTGCCGCTGCATCCTTCTGGTCAGCAACTGAAAGTAAAGTCAGCATGCGAGAGAACAATGGTAGTGGTACTGACCGCGCTGCGCCTCCTTCTCGCTGACACGACGGGTCCTAGCACGTCGGGCAGGCTGCTCCTCATCGTCATCGGATACTGCGGGTGTGGTCAGTCAAACGTAAAAGGTAGGAAGGACTTCGCACCATGCTCTACGCGGCCTTCAGCCCCGACGAGAGCATTTCCATCCTCATCAAAGTCACCAGTGCCGTTGTCGTCGCCACCGTCGCCTTCATCGTGGTCGTCATCAGAGGCAGCTGCAGCTCGGATTAGGATGGAAGGCAGCATGTATATAGATAGACTTACCGCCGCGCTGATCATCTTCATTCCCTTCCTCGTAGTCTGCAATAGGGATGAGTCGGGCAAGAGGCGGGTGGGTGGTAGTACTGTACCGTCCTCATCTTCGATGCGCCTCTTTGCTGGCACGGTGCGGCGAGGAAGGCTGACTGCGGAGAGCGTGAGCTTATCATGGGTTAGAGCGGTAACAGGTCCGACCTACCCTGTGCATTCTCCTTGTCGCCATCGTCGTCACGGCTGCGAACAGTAGTGGCAGGGAGGGCCCTCGATGTAGAGTTGGCGGGTGGGCGTGCAGAAGGCCGAGCGACTTTGGATTGGGTAGCCATGTCTGTAATGCGATAAGGATGTAAGTATTCTTGCGGGGGGAAGAATGAGGTGATTGAAGGGGTACCGGCGCTTTATATACAGCCATGGTCGGCCGCTTTTATACTTGCTGGGGGCACGTCTGTTTGGTCCAAGTCAACGAACATGGTGGGGGTTGTTGGAGAAGGTGTACGCGTTGTTATCGGCGCAAACAACGTTGCCCGATAAGGCTGCGGAGCGGGGCCGCGCGTACCGCCGCCTGAAACACCATGGCGTCAGTCAGCGCCGCGTGATAAGACAAAGATTTACTTACGAGACAAAAAATCATCGAAAAATGCCCCCACAGCCAGCCCACCGCTGCCCGTACTGCCATACCACGAACCAACGAGGGCCGGGATCCAGCGCCATATCGGCCAGAAACCTGAATGTAACAAAAAATGGGGCGACAGCCTCGGAGTTGTTGTCACTGTTGCGAGAGAAGAGAGTGAAGCCGTCGAGGAACCTGAGCCTCTTGGCAGCGTGAACACTCCCCCGCGGGCTGCATCTCCAGCCTTCACCAGCCACGATCTCCCAGAAGACGATATGGGGTCCGATGGAGAAGCCACTGGATTTATTGCGCCTCCCCGCAGTGCTTCGCCCGAGCCGGAGCCTGCGGATCCCGAGCCTCAGTCCCGGCGGGCTACTGTCGAGAATGTTCTTGATGATGACGACCCTCAGAACTTCAAGAGATTTGTGGAGGCGTTCCCTGGCGAGGAACATTTCCCCGGACGTCAAACATTCGCTGGCGCTAGCGCTAGCGCCACAACTCTTGGCCAAGGGGAAACGGTATTCGAGCGCATGCATGCTGACCAGACCGCTGCGGGTGTGGGTCCGTACGCACCCTTCACCGACGGAGAGGAGTGGGAGTTGGCGAACTGGTTGTCAAAGAATGTCAGTCAGACAGCGACAGACTCATATCTGAAGCTTCCGATCGTGAGTTCTGGACCATCGGATAGACGAGCAGAACTCACCTGCTTCAGACGCAACGTCGCACCAAAGTCTCCTACCACAACAATTACGCGTACTTGCAGCGGGTCGATGCGCTTCCGACTGGGCCTGGGTGGAAGTGCGAGATGGTGACGGCAGCTGGAAATCAGCTGGACGAGGACGGCGAGATGATGAAAGAGGATCTTGAGCTCTGGAAGCGTGATCCTGTCGAATGCATCAAGGAGTTAATGGGGAACCCCGCTTTTCACGACTACATGGCGTACATGCCTGAGAAGATTTACGGCAACGAGACCGGGTCCGAGTCAAGCCGCATATTCGACGAGATGTGGACGGCGAATTGGTGGTGGGAGACCCAGGTATGTAGCTACAGTCTTCAGTCAGCGACTTTCTTAAGTAGAAATGCTAGAAAAAATTACCTCCCGGCGTCGTCATTAGCCCAGTGATACTCTCCTCCGACAAGACCCAGCTCACGCGCTTTCAAGGCGATAAGACGGCGTGGCCGGTCTACCTCACGATCGGGAATATATCTAAAGACATCCGCCGCCAGCCTTCAGCACATGCGACGGTTCTCATCGGATACCTGCCGGTCTCGAAGCTCAAGTGCTTCACCGACGCTACACGCTCCCTGGCTGGGTATCGACTCTTCCATCATTGTATGCGCTCGCTTCTGCAGCCGTTGGCGGACGCGGGGAGGAACGGAGTCGATATGGTCTGCGCCGATGGATTCATCCGGCGCGTCCATCCCATATTGGCCGCATACGTCGCGGACTACCCTGAGCAGTGCCTCGTCGCCTGCTGCAAGGAAAACCGGTGCCCTCGTTGTATCGTACACCATAACAAGAGGGGTGACTCAGAGGCGTCTTCTCTTCGAGATGTCAAGGACACCCTGTCGACACTGGACGACCATCAGCAGGGGAATAAGCCACCAAAGTTCGAGGACGAAGGCCTACGAGCGGTGTACAACCCGTTCTGGCGCGACCTCCCATATACCGACATCTTCACTTGCTTTACCCCAGATCTCCTTCACCAACTGCACCAGGGCGTGTTCAAGGACCATCTTGTCAAGTGGTGTGCCGCGCTGCTTGGCGAGGATGAGTTTGATGCTCGTTTCAAGGCCATGCATACGCACGCGGGGCTCCGGCACTTCAAGAAGGGGATGTCATCGGTTACGCAGTGGACGGGAACCGAACACAAGGAGATGCAGCGCGTCTTTCTTGGTGTGCTGGCAGGCGCAGTTAGCGCGCGGGTTCTCACCGTTGTCAAGTCGTTGATCGACTTTATTTATTATGCCCAATTTCAGTCTCATACTTCGAGAACGCTCGATGCTCTTCAATCCAGCCTCGACACCTT
Organism: Mycena vulgaris; assembly: GCA_029204335.1. Taxonomy (NCBI): domain Eukaryota; kingdom Fungi; phylum Basidiomycota; class Agaricomycetes; order Agaricales; family Mycenaceae; genus Mycena; species Mycena vulgaris. The sequence goes on along the minus strand of JARGYA010000388.1, from coordinate 122,060 downwards.
CCATGCCAACAAGGATATCCTCATCGAGCTCGGCATCCGCGAGCATTTCAATATACCCAAACTTCACTCCCTTCAGCACTACGTGGACGCGATTCGCTCCCTCGGCTCAGCGGATGGCTACAATACAGAGGCTCCGGAACGCCTGCACATCGATTTTGCCAAGAAGGCTTACCGTTCTTCAAACAAGCGCGACTACACTGCCCAGATGACTGTTTGGCTTCAACGCCAAGAAGCCTTCTCGCTTCGGCAGTCCTACCTCGATTGGCTGGGCAACGCGATTAATGCAGAGCTTGCACACGAGGACGACAACTCAGATGATGAAGAAGGACCGCCCTCAACCCAACGCGATGCCGAAGTCACTGTACAGATCACCCCAACGAAGCTCCCCGCCATCGCGTACTCCATTCCCAAAGCCGCCTCCTTCCCCGATGTTACTGTGGCTCAGCTGGAAAACATCCACGGCGCCGTCGACTTTATTCCGGCATTTACTCTTTTCATTCAAAAATTCTTCTCTCGGTCCTCCATTACTCCCAGCCGCCATGATCGTTTTGCCGTCTATAAGCAGCTGTCGCTTCGGATGGCCCGGAATCGGTATATTGGCGATAAAGTGCGGACCTGTCGCATTCGGGCTACCCCTGCTACGCTTCCAAAAGGTCGTACCCCGGGCATTCCTGCACATTTCGACACAGCTCTCGTCGTCGAAGATCCTGACCAATACCGAGCCTCTTCCGGTATCCAAGGTCCGCATATTCTTTTGGCCGTTTCAATTAATTTTCAGTTCAGATCCAGGTCTTCGCGTTGCTCAGATTCGTGCAATTTTCATGCTCCCTCCACAATACGGCTCATACCCTCATCCCCTTGCATATATTGAGTGGTTTACCCCCTTCAACCAGCCTGACCGAACGAGTGGAATGTACATCATCCACCGCTCTTCTCGTGCTCACCGTCGCAATGCGGTTATCGTCTCCGTCGAACATCTCGTCCGTACTTGTCATTTGATGGGGAAGGCAGGGCCACAAATCGGGCGTCGATGGACTACAGACAATGTGATAGATGAGGCCCCTTACTTTTACTTCAACCCTTACATTACCGTAGACACTTTTTCTCGAGATCGATTTACTTGAATCCCATTTGTGTTGACCGGCAGTGATATCAGCGCCTATGACTGCAAGGTTTGCCGCTTTAAGCGCCGGAGTATTCTTTGGTTGCCTATGTTCGGTTTCCGCGTCCTTCAATCCAGAACATAGGCGACTTCATAAGTGGCCGTGAGCAAGACACGGTTGAAGCAAAATAATACTCTGGAGAATCGAACACACGCCAGATTGCACTAGACAACACAGGACAACCATTTTCCAATATGGTTCATGCCAGGTTTGGGTATACGCCTGTATCCATATATGGAGTAAGCCATAGCTTCATCGTAAACTCATGTACCTCACTATAGCCCATAATGGGAGCTATATTGAGCCATATAGCGTAGGCGCATAGCTATCTTGGCATTGTGGAGCTACAGACCAGTGAGCCAGAGCTATCACTGCTATAAAGTGCTATTTGTGCCTACATATCCAACCGGCCCGCATTTCCCCACAGAGTTTTTCCTGATGTAGGGGTTTGGCGATCACGGCGATCGTGATGCGGTGGCGGTGCTGATGCGCCTGTGGCTCGTGCGCTCTCCCTCCACTTTGCACTTGGCCACGCTTGCAAGCCTCTCTCCCGTTGTCCTGCGCAAGCCTCCTCCAGCCTTGCGGTCGCGCCAATTATGACGGTAATTAAAAGATCAGATATTGCCAAAGGCCTAGTCGCCTTTGCCTTTGCCAAGGGACTCAGATTAGTGACTGGAATTCTTGGCCCTACCCGATCAGTCCGCGCGCTGTATAAAGGGACTTCCGCTCCGCCTTCATCGCACCATGGCTCCCACTACCACTAGCACCACGCCGACAACGACCCCGCGCCCCGCCGCCGCGAAGAGGCTATCCACCCCGATACGCCTCCCCTCCTTCGCCCGCACGCCTAAACACACGGCGACGCTGGACGCAGAGGCAGAGCTCGTCTTCCTGTGGCCGCGCCCGCGCGCCCGCCGTGCGTCGTCCACATCCTCCACATCCTCCACGTCCTCCACGTCGTCCATCTCTTCCGGAACATCCTCGGGTTCGGCGTCCTCTTCCTCGGACTCGGGCGCGCCGAAGAGCAAGATCCGGAAGACGCGCGCCCTCGACATGATCATCGTGCGTCCCTTCCCCTCCTTGCTCGTTCGATGCAGTACTGATATAAGTTGGCAGAGCGGCGTCTCATCCCTCCTCATCATGCCCATGCCCTTCCTCAAGCGTGGCTCCTCTCCCCCTCCTCCTTCCGCCACGGGTGCCACGGATTCCGTCCCCCCGCGCGCCCGCGCAAGGCGGTTCAGCCTTCCCTCCCTCCCCGCCCGCCCCGCCCGTCCCATCCCCACCACGCACCAACAACGCAAGTGGCGGGTCTTGCCGGACGTGCCGATGCCGGCGCCACAGGAAGTTGACGACGGGGAGGCGCGCCGCCGTTCCTGCGCAATACGGGAGAGCCCGCCCCCCCAGGAAGACCGCACCGTCCGCTTCGTCCTCCCTCCGCCCAAGTTCGCGCCGCCGATTGATTGGCCCGGCGCGGGGAGGGGGGATGAGGAGCCGGCGTGGAGTGATTTTATGTGAGGTGCGCGGCTCCGCGTTTGATTTCGCTTCGTAGTGTTGACGACGAGGTGTTCTCCAGCGAACGCGCGGAGAACGAACGCGAGGAGGGACACGAAGAACCCTGAACGCGACGAACGTATACGCTTCAGGTTATCGGCGACGAACGCGACGAGCATGAGTTTATGTATACCTTTTCATTTCACTGGGAGATGTCGACGGGATGGACTTTGCTGTATACATTCATTCATTCACAATATTTGTAACATAGCAACTTGGACTCGGACCTTCATCATTTGCGAAGGCCTGGTAGCGGTTGGTCCGCACCCACAATGAATAGACGATCCCATGAGGTTCAGTGGGGTTCCCGTTCGATTCGGGCCTGGGTCATGGATTTGCCTATCGGATTTTTTTGGGTTGTGTTCTCTGCATATCGATGCCTCTCGTTCATTCCAGTACCTATCTTTCCGTGGAGTCAACTTTTGACATGATCAAGTCAGGACCTGTCCGAAAAATTCCAAATGACTGCTAAATGCATTGCGGCACCTCATCAGTGAGAAGCAGTATTCAATTTGCTCGAGAAGGCTCGGTAGCGGATGTTCCGCACCCACGATACATGCGCTGAATACTGGTATGTAACTCGGTGATTCGGGACCGATTTTGTTTGGTTCTCTTCACCTCGCTCAATCATCCAGGCCTATCCGATTCCTCCCTCAGATCCAACTCTCCAGATCTCAGTGGAACCTGGTAGTGGATAGTCCGTGCTCACAGCTGGATTTGCGAGGACGATATGATCATCACAGTCACGACCAGATCGCCAAAGTCGTCCCGGCCCTTTCTCAACCACTGGTAAATACATCGCACCTCAAACAGGACTCAATTCTGCTTAGGAAGGCCCGGTAGCGGATGATCCGCACCCACAATCAATCAAGGAGTCGCACGTTCAGTTTCGGCGGTGTCCCCGTTCGATTCGGGATTGGGTCATGACCAACGACGTTTTTTTTGGTTGTGTCCTCTTCATACACCCTCTTCGCACCCTTCGACCCATCGACGCCTCTCGCTCCGCCTCTAGCTCCAAATCGCCGTGTTCCGAAATTCTTGGTCTTGTTCATCCGACTCGTAGCCTTCTTTCCCTCGGAGTTCCATCTCACACCTATCACAGGGGACACAGGACTTGATTATGGCTAGGAAGGCCAGATAGTGGATGGTCCGCACCCACAACAATTTATCAAAACTCTAGAGTTCAGTGGGCACTCCGTTCGATTCAGGAGCCGACTATCGCAAATAGATCCGCAGCGTTTTTTGTGGGTTGTACTCTCTTCATATCCACCCCTCTCGTTCATTCCGGTGCATATCATTCCGTGGACTCAACTCTTGGAAGTAAATGATCCCCTTTCGCTTCCTTCCGCGCCTCCATTGCGCAGAGCTCTGGTTTGAGATGTCTTGATTTTGGTGGGACGCCACAGAGAGGATGGTGTATTTACCAAGCACCTCCTCAATGACAGCATTGTTGGAGAGGGATGTGCTGCTTGTTGACCTTGCTGTAGCCGCCCTTGTAGATTAGTTCGCGGATAGACTTGGGTTTGCTAAACCCACATTTAGTTTTGAAGGAGAGACCACAGACAAGGCAGGAACCAACCCGTGTGTAATGTAGGGTTCGATGAGACGCAGCATCTACTGTGTTGCCTGGGTCACCTTCACGAAGACACTGTTATTTGATTTGCAGGAGACAGAGAGGTATCAGGTCACAGACCTTTCACCTTCCAAGGTTCTTTGCGCTGACTCATTCCAATGGGTCAAAACATCGCAGACGTGTGTGCTCAATCAGACCGCATAGAACAGCACCGGTGTCTATCAGCAGTGTCGGATGTGCAAAGGGCGCGTTCATATAGCTTGTGGTCAGGGACACAGCACCGGTGTTCGCATTGGCAGTCATATTGGTGTTGTTCGGAGAGCAAGGGGCGCGAGAGGTCATGGTAATCGAGAGAAATAGCCAGACAACTGAAGGAGGCTGTGCATCAACAATCCCAAACTACCGCCCGAAGCCTAAATAGATAACTCATGGAAACTTTTTTGCTGTTCATAGCGTGCATTTAGACACTATCAATTCATTTAATTGGAGTTCACCATTACATCGTCAGTCCTCCCTATTAAAGACCGACTTTTACCTGACACATATCACAGGTCTATGCTTTACAGTTATCTAGCTATACATCTCAAAATATTTACATGCTCTACTCCATATTCACATCAATGTCGAGTTTCTTTAATCTGAGGGACAGGTCAGTTCTGCCATTTAACCACAATTATTCCGATTATACTTGCCTGTCTTCAATTATGTTGTGAAATACTGAGGTGGGGAATTCCTAGCATGAAGGAAAAGGGAACTGGGTGTGATCTGTGAGGTTTACTCCTTGAGTCCACTTGTGCCCTCCAAGGATTTTTCGGACCTCTGCCATGAGGTCGATTTTGCCCATATCCTTCATTCGGTTCGTCCTGGTCTGTGAGTGGCCCGAGGAAGGCGATCCAGCTGCGTTGTATCTCATCAGCAAAGAATGGCTCGAACTTCTTAGCCAAGCTGAGTCGCCTGGTGTGAACTGCATCCACTCGGATGCTCGGGTGTGTGGTGTACCATGAATTCGCTTGGCCGTATATCACAGCATTCTCATATTTGATTCTAATTGCAGGATCTAGTGCGGGCCGTCCTGCGTCTATGAGTGAAAACAACTGGATGCATGCCTGTGCCAAAGAGAAATGCATCTTGGTTTCCCGTTGCTGCATGCGGGCTAGAAATTCCGACGTCGTGGTTCCCTGCCCTGTGCCCATGAAGACGAGAAGACTTGAAAACCCTGTCTTTGTCGTCCACTCGCTCGAAGGTAAAACAGTTTGTAGGAGCCTGAAGCCCTGCAAATCAGCTCTGATGGGATCCATTTGGTCAGGATCGCGTTGAGTAAGAGCTCCTGTGGTTGGATGTCTGCCTTCCAGCATTTTGCGATAAACTGCTGTCTCATTAGTAGCTTCCTTCTTGCAATGCTGAGCCAGAGCCTCTCGGATTATAATGGCGGCAATCCTGAATGACGGGTGGCTGGGAAGAAGTATATCCACAGTGGGCTTTACCTCAGCCAAGGTACATCTTGCTCTCTTCTTGCCAGTGGCTGAAGCGGTTACGAGCCTCAAGAACGCAGGAGTGGCTCTGAGGAGCTCATGAGGATTGTCATATTCCTCATCACTCAGAACTTTTCCCAGCTTTAGAGACAGAAGGCCTCGGTGAACGAGCTCCCCAAGTCTAGTGCATAGTTCCGCCAAGTTCGGGTCTTTGACGAGGAATCCCACAACCAGGCATGCGTCGAGACTGACCAGAGTTTTTCTCTCATCTTTCTGGACGGATCTCGCAAAAGCCTTGTCACGGTCGAGCCCACCGCTGAAAATTCGGCAGGGTCGACGGAGGAAGGCCTTCATGGAATGGGTGTCAAAAATCCCAGCTCCGAAAGCATCGACGAGGCACTGCAGAATTGTACCCCGCATAATACAGCGATCCCGGACAGTCTCCATGAACGGTCGAGATGTTGGAGCCCCCTCATCTGAATTAAGTTATTGGTCAACCTTAACCATCGGCTTTAAGATGAGATTCTCCTCCCAAACTTTGCAGAGGTATCTGGACGAAATCGTGTAGAGATCATCATCATCTTCAATCTTTACTGGCGGCCCCATGGCTTCGAGAATAATGGTGGATTTAGTTGGAGGGAGAAAGCCAAAGAGATCAGTGGGCATTCAAGACCAGTTGAACGGCTGGTCGTGGCAGATCTCGAGGTCCTGCATTTGTGGGAGAGGATCGCCCGGGAATGGATCGGGGCTGTGTTGCCTCTGTGGCTGTGAAGAAGATGTACCGATCTCGGGTGCTAAGGGCTCGCCAGGCTCAACAGGATCAACAGACTGTGGCTCGTCAACATCTGACTCAACAGGATCAGGCTCTGCACACTGCCCAACTTTACGCTTCCTTGGACGACCACGTTTAGCTGGGTGGGATTTCTCCTGCAGAGCTGCCTTTGCTTTTGCCCTTTCTGCGACTCTTTGTGCCTTTGCTAAAGCTATCTTGTCTGCCTTCTCTTTTGCTTTGGCATCTGTGGCTAATGCCTGCTGATCCCGGTGGTACCGAACAAATCCAACAATGTGATTGACAATTGGTGCCAACTCGGGGAATTTATGTGCCAGCACCTCTTCGCCTTCTTTTCGGTGAATAGAGGTGAGCTGATCGGCAAGTGAGGGACAAAGAGTGACAATCCACTGATAGACTGCCACAAGGGAGCAACAAAACTGAGCTTGAACTCCTCGAGAGAGCAAGTCGTGGACATAGGTTCATGCTACAAGATCTGGGAGAGACAATCCTACATCTGAAATGCAGGCTAACATCATGTTGGCGAGATGTGAGCCCCATTTCTTGGATGTTGCAGAAGGCTGCTCAAAGTACATCTGAGTACTGAGCTTGTTGTTGTGTTCTATCTGATCAATTATCCTCGCAGCCAGTGCTTGTGAAGTTTCCCCAGCCAAATGAAATTTGGTGATAGGGTGTGCATCCGTGCACCCCTGAAATTACTGCTTTTGCATGTTTCCAGCCTTATGGCGGGGAGGCATAAGACACACAGGGTGCTAGTTACATTCCCGAAACTGAGCACTACCAGCCGTTAGCAGTGCTGCAAACTGAGCACTACCAGCCGTTAGCAGTGCTGCAAACTAGTGATAAACCAAGGAGAGTGAGGATGCCATTGCGGCTTTCATACAAAGCTAGAGATTGCAACTCGGACTCAACCCCACTAGCTAGCCATAGGACTCATCCGGCAAGCTGTACTTTTGTGCAGTAAGCTCGATGTCAATATGGGCACGAGGCAACCAAGGGACATTGGAAGGATAACAAGAAAGCTATTCGATTTGGAACCTACAAAGTGCTACATGTGCCACCAGAATAATAATATTCGGCTTGCGAGTTGAACTCAAACGATGTGCCCGCCAATGGAATAACGGCGGAGGGGAGAAATGAACTAGTCATGTGACATGACAATGCTCAAGTCTGCGCCAATCCGAAGTTACGCCAAATGAAGTCACACCAAAACTGTAAAAAGATATAATGTGCGAGCATGCCACCACTTGAACTTGGCGGAGAGGCTATGCCACTTGAACTTGGCACAGAGGCTACGCCACCTGTAATAGACCGGCCCTAAACCAATCACATGACTTCATCCAAAAGCAGTTGGTGGTCACTGAACTTGGCTGCCAAGAGATAATAAAGGCTCAGTCAGCCCATCAACTAATCAGACTGTGGAGGACTGTGGACGCTCCTAACCGAGTCTACACGAGGAGACTGTAAGCAGAGGTGGCTTAAACAGAACTTGCGGGTGATTGGCGGCCACACCATCAAATAATACCCAGGCAGACACCTCTAAGTCTGCCCAACTACCACGATATATCTCGCTTCAGATCAGTTCATCATTTGTAAAGACCGCTTATCATTTTCTCAGTTAGTTGGGATCAATCTCTCTCATAGTGTAAAAGCCGCATGTAAATTAGTAGTTAGACAGTGAATAACTCCCCCCTTAATGGCACCTAGCTCTTAGCAGCTTATAAGGCCTCTGGTCCTTATCCCGTTTGACTCACACACTCCCTTGGCGTAAGCCTCAGTTGTCCCTCTGTCTTCGGCCTCCGCCACTTTGTTCAGTTGCAGAGCTATTCATAGCCGCGCTGTTCATACGCCAAAGTCCATTCCTATCGGGGTTGCTGTGTGGTGGAACCAACTATCGGCGTACGGAACATTCTTGAGTTGCTCTGCGCCATCTGCATCCATCTTGTTTAGTTTGCAGAGCTATTCATAGCCGCGCTGTTCATTGAAAATCGTGGTTGATTCAAAACACTGAGGTCGGAACTACCACCTCCCATAAAAAGCTGTTACTGTTTGGGTCTCTGTGTGGCGGAAACCAGCTATTGGCGTACAGTGATAAGCTGGCTAAATGACCGGGCATGAAAACACACTAATTGTGTTTTCTTGTACTGTGTTATAGGCCGTTATATGTCCATATGAGAGCTAGTGCGATGCGCGAGCAGCTAGCTAGGAAGCTACACATGTGCAGAAGTAGAAGAGCTCTGATTTGATGATGATACCACTATGGGTTGGATTCCAAGAGAGCACGGAAGCTTTAGCTAAAGATCTACTCAACCATTCTATGACCGAATTGGGGTTTATCTACATGTATTCCGAACAAGGGTACCACATACCATCCATCTAGACCATGAGCGAGGCCAGGGAGCATTGGTTACAGGTTAAATTAAGTCAATAACAGTGTTGAGGCAGTTGCAGGCGCATAGGGTTCAATTGTGACATACTCTGTCACATGCAGGGACAAGTACAAAGGAGCGGCAGGTTCTTACATAAGGATTTACTACTATCAATGGTCACTTGAAGGCAATAGAGCTAGCAGCAGGCAGATCACGGATGAAACCAGTAAAAGCCGATGACTCACCGGGCCGGGTGATCGGTGGGATCCCACGCTTGACAGCGGGCAGAGGGCTTCTATGATCGAGCTCGATCGTTATTTGATTAAAGAGTGATGGGAACAGACAGAGGGTACTGCATGTTGGCCCAGGAACAGAGATGAGGCAGTGTTGGATCAGGTCTAGACCAGGGCTAGGGCACGGGGATATTATTACTCCGCCTCGGCAGGATGAGTAAGGCAGTCTGGGCACGCAGTTGTGCCGGAAATATACTAATCTATTTGAAACTGACTGCTTATAGGTGGCTTTCTGGGCTAAATACTGTGGAAAGCTCCACAACCCTGGTCCTAGGGCATGAATTGTCCGTGTTATTGTTGTTCCGGTAATTTCCTAATTGAGACTTGCGGGTTTGTATAAATAGAGTAGATATCTTCGTTATAGAGTACTGGATCCTGCCCCACTGATAATCGATTTATACTGGTTGCCTTTGGGACCAAGCAGCTTCCTTGTCAGTGTAGTAGAACTCGGGAAGGAGTTGAATTGATTATATTGGGATTTATCGGATATCTGGCTTGTTGGAGAGCTTATTCACCTCTTTCTCATGGCTAGGACTGTCTAGGAGACGACTACGCCAGTGGGAACACCTTGAATACGCTCGGAGTACCTCAGAGAAATATATTATTATCTTTCTGCTTGTGTATCTCTTTGTTTACAGAGAAAGTGTTGAGTTGGGAATAAACCACTTGTTGCATGCATTGGAGATAAGGGAATTGGATAAAGGGTTATTGCAGCGAACAGCGGATTATTACAGCGTACATCGACAGTGTCAGCGGGCTCTAGGGACCTCACAGTCACCTTTAGCTATAACATAGTAAACATCGGAATCACAGTGTCAGCGGTCCTAAGGACATAAACAAACCACTCTGGAGTCAAATCCACCAACCCTTGTTGCAAAACCAACCTTTCCGACACCTTTAGATCATGTCAAAGTGCCCAGAACGATCAGGACAAAGTCCGTATTGCCGAATTAGCACAAAGTCCGCTACATAAATTGTATTGAACCAAATTGCAGCAACCTAATACTTGGTTGGAACCCTGAACTTGCCACGTTGGAGGTGTGGATTTGTTGTGTGATTTGGGAGTTAGTTTGGTTGGTTTGGTCTCGCAAGAGTCAGCTTACTAAGCATCACATTTTCACCTGCAGTTCCGCGCACCGCGCGTCAACGGAAGATCATTGAGTTGCTCTGCGCCATCGGAACCCACGCCGTTCGGCTTGCGCCACTACTCTGTAGTCGCTCCACACACAAAGGAGTTATCTTGAGCTCCAGGAAAAACCTTACATTTGGCGGAACCATCTCCTGGCGTACGGAACGTCTTGAGTTGCCCCTCCACCACTTGTAAAATCAGTCAGCTACCCAGTGGCGCTGTCTTTCGCCAAAATCCCAATTTAATTGCGGTTTTGCGCACCACTCGTAGACTATCTACACCTGTTGCCGAAAGGCTGTTAAACCTGTTGAAAGCCCTTCTGAGGACCTTTCCAAAGCAAACCAGTGTCACACTATTGAAATTGACAGTCGATACGCCTGACCTACCCCCTCGAACACAAATATGATAAAGCAGGAGTTGGTTGTAGTTAGTTGTTGGAGTTTGGTGTTGGGTTGAGTTAAGACTGAGGTCTTACTCGGTTAGCATTGGATTTCACGGCTGCACGCCACTGCACCGTTTCATCGGATGACTTGGTCAGAAGATCTTGGCCGACCTCGAGATCACTGCATTCTGATTTTAGCATCACCGGATTCAAGAGTTTATCAAGGTAGCTCCGATTCAGCTCCTTGGCCTCGAGCTTCTGCACTGTTTCTGTGTCTGTCCCAAATAGCTGATTAATCCTCTTGGCTCGAGCACTAGTGGCTTTCTGCGCTGGGGGTTTATGATACTCGTCAGAAGAGGACTCAGGAGATGAAGGCCATGTGATTTCAGAGCTCGAAGAAGGGGATGTAGAGCGGACAAGGTCTGGCCTAGATAGACTGTGCCGCGAGGTGAATTCTTTCAACAAATCTTGTGCACCTCTAGAAATGCAATGAATACATCTGGTGCCAAGACAATGAGTGTAACACCTACCCAAGCTGGTCTTCATCGAGCCACATGTCGTTGAATGGATCACAACCCTTCCAGCAGACAAGCCACTCCAATTTGCCATCCTACTCTCCCTTTAGCCGATACCCTGATCAAGAGACTGCAAGACGTACCTCTTCATGGGCTTCCAAAATATCTTCCACCTTGTATTCAAATCTGTGTCAGGAACATGGGTGACATGGGTTTCGGGAATATCTATGGCTGGTGTCGGCTCCACTAGGACACTAGCACCGTGTTTCTTCAAATATTCAAGGCATTTGAGCTGGTTCGGCTCCCTGGTCAGCCTACAGAAGAAAAAAACTGTGCGTTTCCAGACATTGCACGCCATGAAACCAGTGCTTGCCAATTAGTTTTATGCTCAGGAAATTCCCCTTGTTCTGCATCACCCTGACAAATGAGTGTCCATATTGTCTATGGTACAGCTGATTAGCATACAGGAGACCGCAATTTTTTATGATTTTACCTCGGCCCCATGCTGTCTTCTGCTTATAATGTGATCGATCAGAGGGAATGTGTCGGTCTGGGTCTGGTGCCGATGGGGATTGGGTAAAACTCGATGCTCAGTCAGCAATGTCTTTTGGGGCTTCAGAACCTCAGAAACAGCAGAAGGAATCATCGCCTGCTTCTCTTTGAACTGTGGCCTGATAACACCGAGCGAATATTCAGCAATCACATCGTGGAACCAGAAGTAAAACCGGTGGCAGAGTTGCATGCGACCTGCGAAGTAAGTACAATTGAGGACACCTCTCTAGATCTTACGCGACTGCAAAGAACGCTACAGAGATCCAGGCACGGAGTTCAGAAGATGGAATGTGTGGGTAACTTGCGGACGCACCTCCGACCAATATTGGTCCAAACAATGACTCCAAAGTTAGATTCAGCGACTCTGCAGACATGAAGGTCGAAGGGACTTCAGAAAAGACAGGCGGGCTGTGGGTGTACAACTTCCAGGAAGGAGGACGACAGTGCGCGATGCCGCTGGCCGCGTGGCTGAGCTCTCTTATGCCATTTCTTTGCTGGGATTTCGGCATACACAGCGTGCAGATGCTCGGCATCAGAGTCGGCTCCAAAAATGGAGAGTCCAAAACAAGGCATTTTCGTGACAGAACCAGCGCGAAGACACCAGGTTAGGTGCAAGAAAGCGTGTGAAATGCCATATTTGGAATACTTGCAGCCCAAAGCTGCAGTTGTTCACCGAATTTTTGGTGTTTAGACAACGATCTGGGGCCGGAAAGCATCACGGTTCGCGATGTGATACGCTGACGACCGACAGAAGTTTGCAGTGATCATCGAGCATCCAATATCATCGCTTCATCATCTATCCCACGGTTGGTAGGGAGCTAGTTAGCATTGCACGCCAGGATCTGATGGATAAACACCAGATCTAGGGCACACACGCACTTTTTTATGTAAGGGCCTGATCGGGTGCTCTGATTCCGAAAAATCACTCATTCCAAGGGCCGGATTTTGCCGGAAAGGGGCCCTGATTGCCCAGGGTTTTGGCGCTGGGCATGTTCGGTTTTAATCGGTCCTTCCGACCGACCCTGGGAATGGCGGAGTTGCCGGTGGGGAAAAATCACTCATTCCAAGGGCCGGATTTTGCCGGAAAGGGGCCCTGATTTGGCGCTGGGCATGTTCGGTTTTAATCGGTCCTTCCGACCGACCCTGGGAATGGCGGAGTTGCCGGTGGGAACGCAGTGGTTCTCGTCACGGGTACTAACGGCACTATCCCTTCACATCCTAGTTAGGAAGATAATCCCGCTCTGATTCCGAAAAATTGCTCATTCCAAGGGCCGGATTTTGCCGGAAAGGGGCCCTGATTGCCCAGGGTTTTGGCGCTGGGCGTGTTCGGTTTTAATCGGTCCTTCCGACCGACCCTGGAAATGGCGGAGTTGCCGGTGGGAACGCAGTGGTTCTCGTCACGGGTACTAACGGCACTATCCCTTCACATCCTAGTTAGGAAGATAATCCCGCTCTCCTCGCGTTCCTTGTTCTCTGTGCACATCCCAAGGACCGACATAACTACCGACCTCAAGCAAATAGCTCATTATCCTTGTCTACTTGTATCCTCGTCGTCGATTCTCAAGAGTGAGCTACAATATGACGTTGGTTCCCGGAGACGCTGGTATCCCGATAGTCGATTTCGCCCCTTTCCTCGACGGTTCAAATAAACAGGTGGTCGCCGATGAGATTCTCTCGTCATTCAAACACGTCGGGTTTGTCTACCTGCTCAATCATGGCATGTCTCGGGAACAAGTGGCCAAGATATTCCAAAAAGTTGGTATTCTGCATCATTTTAAGCGCCCATGCTCACCAACGCAGTCCAAGGAATTCTTCGTTCAGCCAGTGGAGGTCAAAAAGCTCGCACCGCATCCGCCGCCCGGAGCGATCAATAAAGGTATGTCTCTCGCGTATACATAACCCGTTATGCACAATAAGTTCTCCCAGGATACTACTCCTCGCTTGGGCGAGAGAAGGTCATCGGGAGTCCCATTACCCCGACCGCCAGGGAGCAGTTCCAATGTGGCCGCGAGGACGACGCGGAACAGCCAAACATATGGCTCCCAGACGATATGGTCCCTGGATTCAGAGGGAGTTGTATGGAGTTCTTTTGGGTGCGTGAGCTCTTGCTTCATCGATCTTCTTTAAATTCCACTTGCTCTTTCATTCCCCTATTGTCGCTCGCAGTTATGCTACGAGGTCGAATTGAACATCCTCCGGGCCCTCGCACTGGGACTAGGCCTCACCGAGGATTATTTCGTCAACTATCACAGGGCTGCAGATAATGGGCTTCGCCTTCTGCGCTATCCCAGGTACGTTCCATGCGTCCCCGCTGCGAGTCATAATATATGTATATAATTACCAGCGTGCCCGTCGACGCGCTCCGCAACGGAACCGTCGGACGAATCAGCGCGCACTCGGACTACGCCTCCATCATCACGCTGTTGCTGCAAGACGAAGCGGGTGGCCTCGAGATTGAGGATCCAGACGTGCCTGGCTTGTTCCGTGTTCGTTTCAATCTTGTTCGCTGAATAAGTTCTTACGAAAAAGAAACTCATGATAGCCTGCCCCTCCTATAGCAGACGCGCTCATCGTTAATTCTGGAGATTTTTTGATGCGCTGTACGTGGGGACATAGTCCTGCTTGCTGGGATTTGAATTTCGCGTTTGCAGGGTCCAACAATACAATTAGGAGCACGGTCCACCGTGTTCGCGCTCCCCTGGGACGCACATCCGACCACTCAGACGGGATGGCGCCGGAGCGATACTCCATTGCTTACGTGCGTCTGAGTCGAATATTGCACAAAGTTGTTATGCCGCTGACAATCCGTCCACGGGACATGTAGTTTTGTACCGCCGTCCGTATCCCGACTTTTTCCTTCGTCATAACTTTGTTGAACTGATTGGACCTCTGTATGCAGGATATGGACACCGTGGTGGATTGCATCCCAGGCACGTGGAACGCCGAGCGGCCCAGGATATACGAGCCCATCATGGTCAGTACTTTTCTGTGCTCATTTGATTGCGGCCAGGAAGTTGACGTGGGCATTTCAGGCGCGTGAATATGTGATGAAAAGTCTCTCTCCAAAGCACAAGATGACACAATGAGTGAGAAATACGAGTCCATTTCTTCCTAAGATCTCCTTGATTTAAAGATTCATTCAACTGTGAAAGCACTGCCAGCAGGTTGACCTCAGGGTTGCAGCCCAGTGAATGTGTGATAGAAGGATTCAAGGCGGCGTATTGAACTTTGGGACTGTGAGAACGTATGCATGATCGCCTGTTTGTTATCCGCGCGGTCAGGGGTGCGTGGCTTCAGCAGATGCACCGTTACCCACAATAAGTGAAAACAAGGGAGCTGAGACTGTGGTACACGCGGTCAAATGTGGGTCCGTTTCGCGTTTGAGATTAGACTGGATGGTGTGCAAATGAAAAGTGGGAGAAATTTCAACTCGCAATATGGCAATTAGGTACCGCTTTTCATCTTCTGATATTTCGGCAGATGTTCTGTGGCTCTTCGAGGCCCATGAAGCCTGATGTCACTGAACTCTGAGACGATGGCTGCTTACTTCGCAATCCGTATTCTGGGAGTAAAAACTCGCAGGCAGTATGATATTGACGAGCTAGACTCCTAATCAGTCTGCGCTACGGCAAAGTAGATGGGGGAAGCATTTGTAGTAGTTGCACACCCAGCTTCATTTCCATAGCGCAGGCTGATCACGAGCCTATTGACGAGCAGACTTTGCGATGGAATACCTCGTCGGCCGAGAAACATGGCGAGGTTGATGAGGCTCCGGTCGGGATGCCGAGTTCAGGTTGACTGGTCTTACATTCAGCCAAGTCAAGAAAAGAAAATTGTTCATGGAGGATTCCTTGTGGGTGGATGGTGCACCGGCATACTTAGTGGTGGCGATGCAAGCGGGATGTTGTGCTTCCGATGTTACACGTGGCCCGTGGGAGAGTTTAATCAAAACACGCGGTAACGTGCACAAGCAAATAACTTAATAAGCGCCATCTTCTTCCTCTTTTTTTTTCGTCAGCGATGAATCCGGACAGTACGAGTGTCCGGACCCCAACCGGGGCACGAAATTGACATGGGACCCCGCGACAATCCCAAGTGCGATGGACAAGAAACGGGACGGTTGCCAACAAGTCCATGCTTTGATTTGATTTGCACACTGTGGATTTTCGAGCTTCTTCTTCCTCTCTGTCAAGCCCCTACGCTCCAAAGACTCTTCCCTGCCCTACGGATACACTATACACCGTAATTGAGCGCTCTGGGCACCTCCTTAATCAATCAATGATGCCAAATGCAGCGAGAACAGCAAGGCAAGCCGTGCCTTTAAGTCTCCTTCAAGTAGAGTGCCAGTGTACTGCGGAGTGCTCTTCGGTGCCGTAGAGGCTTGACGGTAGCCCAGATAGGGTGCGCTGACACAGTAGAGAGCGTGTTGCAGGAGAATTGAGAAGATTAAACTAGTGCGTGGCTTTTCATATCTCTCTCTGCAGATCTGGCCATGATTTAAACCCTGTTTGCTAGGGACTAAATATTCAAAGAGATGTGTGAAGTCCCGGCACCGCGCGCGCCCCTGCCAGCCCCGGGCCGCACGCCATCTCACCGCGCCTATCAGCAAGGCGATTCAGACGCGTAACGTCTTTTCACCAAGACCGACCACATGCGACGGCGGGAGCCTCTGCCCTCCGGGGGACGCAAGGCTTCCGAGACTGTCGCTGGCGAAGCTGAGATCCAACTGCTTTGAAGTCTCCCGGCGGGATTTGGGTGCGCGACGGTGCCACGAGGAGCTAAGCGCCGGACGTGCGCAGCGAAAACACGTCGGTATTAGGGATATGAGGACTACTCTCATGTTCCTACGTTATGTACCTCCTCCGCGACGCGACCTGTCGAAAATACACGTCCGAATTGGCCCGACGCCCGTGGGAATCCTATCCACGGCGTCCTGACGCCGCAACACCATGCAATAGTATCTTAGTGTACTCCAGAGTCAATAGCATGTAATACCGCTCGGAACATATAATAACACTCAGAAAAAGTAAGGAATCCCAAGTGTGCAAAATCAAATCAAAGCGTGGACTTGTTGGCAACCGTAGAAGCGGCCGGTCGTCAAGGTTTTTACCTTTACATTGAGCATCGTCTCGCGCCGAGAATGAGGATTCAGATACTGGAGGACATCAACTAGCTGCCGGGGCTCGATGCGATCCTAATGTTCAAACATGAGTCATGATTCGAAACGTTACCACCTGTTACCACGGCAGTTGTGGATCAGCATGCAGTGCAGCTTGCGAGTACTAATGTGTTGGTTCGGTCGCCTCGGTGGCACATCGAATGTTGCTCAGTTGGGATTTCTTGTGCTAAATTACTTTACTTCAGTGACGTTCACCATCGGTCAATTGTCGAGTCCCTCCTACAACTATAACCAGAACATACCTAAACCCTGCGGCATTCACCAGAGTCACTGCCATCTACTCTTCTATTATGGCATCGCATAAACACACGATCCTGCCCCCTGCTTATACATTATGATTGTGGATCTCCGGATACAAAATCCCTTAACTCGGACTTCCTTGGCGCCCCTTCATTTCTCTTCCTTCCGTCTTTTTGCCTGTATGTCCCCTCGACACGCTTCCGTATGGATCCTACTGACTGTCCCAATAGCCATTCTTCGCTGCCTGGTGCACCTCTTGTCATTCCTTGCCAGTAACCCACAATGCGCTGCACTTCGTCATCCATCCTCTCCGCTCTGGCAGCGACCGTCGTGGTATCCGCACGCCCTATCCGGACTCGGGCTGTCTCTGCCATCGATGGTGTTGTGTTCCGTGAGTCCCTGGCAGTGTTTGGCGCGTCCCAGTGCTAACGCGGGTGCCTCAGAGTTCGCCAACATCCTGTACCAGCTCGAGGCAGAGTTCTACACTCAGGCCATCGCGAAGTTCACGGACTCCGACTTTGCCGCGGCGGGCTTCTCGTCCAGCATGATCGCGACGCAGCAGCTGACGAATATCCTGGCAAACGAAAAGGATCACATTACGCTCATCCGGAAGACGCTCAGCGAGGCTAGGGCCACCCCCGCTTACCTGCAACTTCAAAGTCCACAGTCCACTGGCCGATGTCGCGACCATGACGGCAACAGCCCGCATCCTTGAGTTCGTCGGCGTCTCCGCGTTCCTCGACGCTGCGCCGCTCGTCGACGATAAGAAAATCCTCGACGCCGCTGGGACTATCCTAACAACCGAAGCTCGCCACCAGACTGTCCTGAACATCTTGTCTCAAAGCGGGTCCTCCATCCCGCAGGCGTTCGACATCCCTGACCCCGCAAGAAAATCCTCGCCATCTCCGGCGGCTTCATTGACGGCCCTTGCGACCTTGGGCTCACCGGTAACTTTTGTTCTATCCTCTACCATCGAATACAATTGACGGTGCCCAGCTGCCAACCCGTTCACCCTGACCAACACGGGCGCAAGGGCACACTATTAACCTTCTCGGGCACGAACGTTACCAGCACCGACGGTCTCTTCTGCAACATGATCACTGGCGGCGTGACCTTCGCTCTCAACCTGCCCCTCGCCGAATGTGTCGTCCCCTCGGCATAAACGGCCCCGTCGCGATCTGAATCACCAGCGACGACCAGCCGCTGCTCAATAACGCTGTCAACCGCGTTACGACGCAGCAGGTCGCAGGCGCAACGATCGCCTTTGTCGACACCGTGCCGGAGATACTTGTGCAGATGGTGCGCAAGACTGTTTAGACTGCTGCCCTCGCATCCAGTTCTGAGCGGTTTTTCTTTTGGTGCTATTTTGAACGGGTGTTGTAATTGTTAACGAAGTTGTGTGGGTTCTGTCTATGATCGAGTTGCTCATAATTCATTCGATGCGTAGCCTCGGGTGCCCCTACATATGAGTACATATCAACCCTGAACCAGCTGGAGTCCCTTGATAAATCCGCCGCGCTCGCTTACATGTATGTCCGCATACTCACTTAGCGCTGTCCAAAAATATAATACGGATAATATATTTTGAATATATTCAGCAAAATATGAATACGATACGATCTCAGGGCCAACTTGAGAATATGAATATTTCAGAATACGATATGAGACGATATGAATATAATACGATATGCCCTCAGGTGTATTCAAATATATTTGAATACGACAAAGCCATGGTTTAGTGATCGAACAGGCCACTGCGGAGCACTAATTATGCTGGCGGATGTAAAGCGATACACAAGGAGAGCGAGAATCAGCTAAGATTCAGCAGTGACCAAGCTACGTGAATATGTACAGTAATTAGGTAATAAGTCCATAAGGAATGATTATACGCGAACCAAGCGCGCCATGGGCTCAAAGTCCAACAGCGGACTTTGAAGTTCCATCGTGGTCATCAACGGCTGTCTCAAGTCGACATTAAAAACGTCAATGTGGCCGGCCGAGCTTAAATCTGCAGCCATCAGTATAGTTCGATCTCAAGGCCCTTGAGATCAAACCTCATCGTCAACCAATAGACCAGCTTTCACTCAGTTTATGATCTGTGGGTTACACCTGGGAGCTCGTTAGTTGTCTGGCAGTGTAACCGATGTACTGGAGCATTTTTTGGAGTGTTGCCCGTTGTCTGGTTCCCCAATTTTACGCTCAAAATATATCAAAATATATCAAAATATATTCAAAATATATTCATATTCAGCCCTCTGAATATGAATATGATGAATATAGATACGATACAGTGGATGACTTTCCATAAGCATATAATAATCCCCGAGCTTGTTTGAGAGTGCCAACGATGGGATCAACCCACGAAATATTCAACTAGTCTGTACACGGCCGACGTTCCCATAAGACAGAATATATAAATCAGTGTGGTCCTCATTCGTGAACAAGGGCCGGAACGAACTCCGGCAGGCAATGGGAGTGCACCAGACTTTTCTCAAGACAAATGGGTAGCTTGATGGTTCGGGAGGAAGGCGAAGAGTGCCCATGACCACCCAAGAGAGTTTATTCCATCTAATAAAATCTGTAGGGGGGGGTCCCTACCCCCTCTACAGACTTTCATAGATTTCGACTTAATCTTGTACGTATTCTTGTCTCCGAGCTGATGGGGTCCTGACAGCTGCCTCGGCAATGGCGGCGGAAAGTGCGTAAATATCCTGGGGGAATTTATCTATGCTTATGGAAAGTCATCCAGTTTGGGGCGGTGTATATGATATGAATATGAATACGATACGCCTTTGGCCGTATCATATCCGTATTTGGACAGCACTATACTCACTAGTGATTCCAATCCACCGATCTTGCAGAGGGATTACACCGCATATCCTCGTTCGACGCAGTGCAGACCGCTGGACATGAATGAATACGGAGACCTCTCCCTTGACTTCAGGATCTTGAAGCCCACAAAAGGATCGTGTCATCGTCATAATAGCCTGTTTGCGCTGCAGCCATCAGAGCCAACAGATGTCATTTTTGCAGTGCGCAAACAGATGGCTGATGGCCGAGTCCACCAATTAAATAAATGCATCCTCTGAGTCAGGGAGACATCTATGCCAGTCAATAACAATGTCTGCTTCAACAAAGGCCATAGCAACATGCTCCGCCCATTTAAATTCCCCGGAATACCAAAACTGGTGTCCTAAATTTGGTGTCGTGACGGAAGAAAACCCCGAATGAGCCCCCCGGCTATGTATAGTCCTTGTGCGCCCCCAAGCGACATAAATATGTCCAAATTAATCTCAGTTATCAGAGCCATCAGAGCCATGAGCCATCAATTTGCGCACTGCAAAAATGCCAACTGATGGCTCGGATGGCTGCAGCGCAAACTCTCTAATATTGACACGGCGATATCAGTTCGGGATGTCCTACCGGAAACACAGCCTTGGAACTGGAACCGCACCATGGAAACAGTATCAAAATACCGCATCGCTCTCCCACGCGGTACTATAAACGGAGCGAGTTCCGGAGCTGCCTCCATTGTAAAGTCGCTCTTATTTTCTGCCCCCACTCTGCTCAGGCCATAGTGGGGTTTTGATATATCACTTAGTTCTAATTAGGGACGGTCAGAGTAGCGGTTTTCGGCCAGTTATGAGGCCAGTTATCGACCCAGTTATGGATCCAGTTATGGAATTAAAAAGCGTGGGATAACTGGCGAAAACGATAACTGGCCTCGAGATGTAAAACCAGCTCCCGAGCTGGTTTTACATCGGTTTTCTCGCCAGTTATCGATTATCGCCATTGTTTTTATTTCGACTACGATTCGCTTGTGACTAGGTAAAGGTGAATATCCTGCTGACTAATTCCCGCCTTTTTCCCCCGCCGTTCTTCGTCACACCATGTCGGGATCTAACCAGAGGACTCCACGGGCTGCCATCATGTCGAAGAAGGCCAAGGCCACTGCCAAGGTCGTCCTCTGCAGAGGCTCACGAAAATGAAGAGAAGCCCGTTAAAAGGCCGCGTGGCCGCCCCAAGAAAGTGAAGGAGCCCGAGCCAGCGCCGCCTGCGCTGCTCGAGGAGGCAACCTTTGTGGTTGCGGATGTAGGACTTCAAAAGCATTCGGGCGCGTTCGGCGCGACGTATGGCGAGAGGCATGATAAAGGCAGGTAGTATATAGCCATAAGATATTTATAAAGCTACGAGGACGGCTGGCTGAAATAAATGAAAATGAAAACCGAGGAATATGAGAACCGAGGGCATAACTGGGTTTGAAAGGTGGGGCGGTCAGAATTGAGGTCGGTTATCACACGGTTATAATCAAAACATTTTCCATAACTGGATCCATAACTGGGTCGATAACTGGCCTCATAACTGGCCGAAAATCGCTACTCTGACCGTCCCTATTAGAGACAAGCGCTCGCCGGCGCTTCGCGCCGGCTCCCACTTTATAAATAAGCGATGCCTGTCAGCTGACGGCAGACATGTGAGAGAGGTTTACAAATGGAGATACGGCTTCAGACAGGCTTATAAAGAGAGTGAAGTGATGCGCGGTGGTATATCAGGAGCTCTAGCCAGAGATCTGTCATGATATATCACATTAGAGCTCCATAGCTTTTGAGTAATTCATGGGTGCCGGTACCCGCTCGCTGCTGGCCGCCGCCTGATGGCGCAGTGGCGGTACGCTCCCGCCTTGGCCCAAAAAGGCAGGGTTCCCAACCGCCGTAGAAATACAAAAGCTGCATCCAGAAGATAGTATGTGAGATATATATGCTTTCCTCCCTTTTAATTACCTGTGGAATGGTGTATCTGCGACAAAATGTCTACTATCTTTAGTAGTGGGTCCAGAAGCCCCGCCAAATTTTGAATCTTCGATTTAACACAGCACCAAACACAAATATTCGTAAGAGGGAAAATGCACTCTTAGGTTCGAACCTTCAAATGGGCACTTTTGATTTTCTTTGCAACTCTGGATGTCATTGTGTTTCCTTGGTCAGAACTCACATGAATTGTTCCAGAGCTAATTTCTGGACTCAAAACCACATAATTCAACTACAACACTCAAATTTTCAGAATCACAAGTGGAATTGACCATTCCCAATTTCTCACCTGTGCTACACTGTTGACTTTTCTCCCCCACGGTGGTTTGCTATATATAAGGGACATTCACAATTACCCTTTTTTCCACCCTTTTTTGCTCCCTTTTTTGCTTCCTTTTTCTGGTTCCTGTTTTCAATTGTACAGCACTAATAGTCAGGGTACTGTAGCTCACAAATCTGATCTGCGTTGAGACACGGTGAGACGGCAAGTGAGTCAAATACCATTGCTAGGTCTGGAAGACTCATTCGAAGTATTTTGAAGAAAAGGAGTGGAAAAAAGGAGCACCATGAGGGGGTTTCACAGATGCCCTTTTTTCCACCCTTTTTTGCTCTGCTGCATCTTCCAACATGACAAGTTGAGGGTCTGGGTCCGGCACTTCTTCCCTTTTCAGCCCTTCTTATATGTCTAAGTTGAAAAGGGGAAAAAAAAAACCTGGCAAAAAACAATAGGAATCCAAAAAGTAGGAAAAAAGGGAGCAAAAAAGGGTGGAAAAAAGGGCAACTGTGAACGACCCTATAGCTAGACAAAACCAGCACCAAGTATGCTAATGGGTGGCCCTTCATATGTGCATTTCCAATCTCTAGTCAATCCTTCATGATCAGATGCACTTAACATGGTGGTTTCAACTGTGAACCAGATAGTTCAAATCTGTGAGGTTGAGATAACAAAAGCTGGAGGGTGCTAATCCATTGGACTTCCCTATGTAATATTGACTCCTGCTTGGCAATATTATGAATGTAATGTTTATTTTTCTCCCTTGTTTAGCATCACATTTGAAGTTGAGAGTCTGTCACATTTTCTTGAAGTCCCACTTGATGACCATTGACTAATTCTCTTCCTTATTGTATTGGAAGCCCTTGTCCTGATCAATCCATGTTTCTCACGGCATTCTGTTTTTTTGTGGTCAATTATACTCCTGTAGATAGTCCCCCTGCTGCTGGGTAGGTTCAATTCTCCTTGGGATTGGAAATATTACAACTCTGACCAGAAAGGTGGGCTGCTGTGACTTATTCAATTGAATTCCCTTGCATTCAGGTTCCATTGAGTCGGGCAATTCAACTCTGATTCTTCCATCCACCTCAGATCCGCAGTTTGAACCAGCAAGATTCAAGCTCACTGCCTCTTGATCAGTATGATCTGCTGATTGTCAACCAAGCTGGAGCTTTAACAACTATTCCACAGTGGCCACAGTGGGGATGTTTGATTTTGTATTTAACTCTATGAGACCCCACATGAACTAGATGCACATTAGATGGAGAGTTGACTCAGATCCGATTCAAACTACAAACTACATGCACATATTATGGATACTATTAAATAATTCCGGCATCTTTCAACTGAACTTACTGAAACTGAGATTACACTTTCTCCAATGCCAAGAGGACCGAAGCCTCCCACAGATATTTGCAACAGGACCTGACATTCATCTAACCTCAACTACCCTAATCCACACCATGCTTAGTATATGCTACTCAGAAGACCCGAGGTCTGGCTAACGGTGAAGTTGGAAGAATCAAGGATTAAGGCTGGCGCAAAGCACCCCGAGAGGCTGGAAAAAAAAGGCCAAAGGCCAGACGAGTACTGCCATGCGTCAGCAATGGCCCCAAAACACTTCATTATATTTCGGAGTGTACCTTGCTTCTCAAATTGATTCGAGTTGTTGAACAGGCCGATTTCAGCAGGTCAGCTTGCAACCCTGCCTTGAAGAGTCCCACAAGCACCCAGGATGACAATTGGGAAACCCTCTCTGAGCTCAATTGTTCAACAGATGATCTTTGATTCACAGTTGTTACAGTTGTTCAATGGTGTCAGGGAACAGCACATTTTTACTCAACTTGTGCTGTCACCATTCTGCACTTGGTTGAAGTCTGGTTGAAGAGCTCTGATCAGCTTTTTGCAGACTCTACCATTATACAGCTGCTCACTTTGTGCTTGTGACTCTCGTTGACTCTCCTCTCAGTCAATATTGCACACAAACTTTGGTCAACAGGTTAAATATTGGGACTGAATCTCTCACTGCACAGCCTTAATCCCCTGTATGACTTCGTCGGCATTTTTTAGTACTGCCAACTTCCGATTCGGCATGTATAAGAGCATATTTGTGTTACTTATGGGGGCTTCCACCTGCATTTATTGTAGCCACATTGCAAATTCCCATCACGTCGTTAGACCATTGCAGCATTGTTTCGCAGACCTCACAAGGCCACAACTTTGAAATGAGGCTGCTGAGACAGCATCGGAACGGTATACACAAGATAATTGATTGGATGAGAGCAATAGATAGTGGGCTTTGCCGCGAAGCGCGCTACCACGAGTTATCGACCTGCCGAGCAGCGGGGTTTGATAGGCAAAAACGTTGTTTGCACATATTATGATCGCACCGCTTCTCCTCCTCCCTCCTCCTTGCCCGCCCAGAGAAACGTACCTTTCGCCCCACGACTTTGAACGCACGTGATCCCGACACTCGGCAGAACGACGGCAGTCCACGGCAGCTCTCAGGAAATATTAAATCTGCATTTCGTGCCGAAGCCCTTGCCGGTCTAAATTTCATAAAGTCAGCATGAAAAGAGTTGTTTTATTGGTCGCACAAAAAAATACAATACAAAGAGATAAGTGCAAGAATTAATTATAGAAGTGTGGGTGACAGTACAAAGATCTAGGAGCTGGAAGAACAGGCTGGAACTCATCAAGGAGTAAGGGTGGGAACATCGTCCTGTACAAGGCGATGAGCTCCAGCAACTTAGTTTCCTCGGGTGATCTCTGCCAGTGAGGCAGCGGCTGCTCGGAGACAGGCGGAGCTTTAAGCTCGGGGTAATCCCACAGGTCGTCAGCAGGGCCGAGGTTCCCTGGTACATCCACATCATCCGAATATTGAGGCCCGGGGTCGGGAATCAGCGTGTCGCCGATGTCCAAAGGATCGGGATCTGCGGAAGATTGAGTATCAGTCGTTGACGGGACTGACGCTGTGGCAGAGCCGTATGGCCGGCGTGTGGAAATTCAACCACACGCTGGTTTCGGTTTTAAAACAGTTTTATCATTCTTTTTACGTACCTCGTTGTTTGTCCTGTAAACATGCGCCTACGGTGCCTAAATAACATCTCCTTTGCTTTGAACCCTCATCGTGTGAGCCTGTGCGGTTCAGTGGCCGAACCCCGTGTCCTCTCGTGTCAACCCATCAGCAAACCCTGGTCCGCTAGGGAGCACTATGTAGCACTATGGTAGTACTATGTAGTGCTGTAGTGGTGTAGTAGGGGGTACCCTCTCTACAGCATTGTGTAGTGCTGTGTAGTAGGCACCCCCCGCTCTGTAGTACCCTGTAGTGGAACTCTGTAGTGCCGTGTAGTGGGGCACGTGCTTTGTAGTGCCGTGTAGTGCTCTGTAGTGTTCCTAGGGTTAGGGTTGGCTGCTCTGTAGTACCGCGTAGTGTTCTGTAGCGCTGCAGAGCGGATGCTAGCATGTCAACCAGACAAAAAAAAACAGCTTCAATCAAGCTTCAATGGGTTCAAATCAAGTCAAATCTGATTCATTGGTTCGAACAACTAATACAAGACAACTATCTACAACCCGAAGAGCCCGAGCGCGGAGTCTGCGCGGGACTAGGCAAGCACCGTGCGCGCTTGTGACAGAACAAGCAGCGTGGTGCGGCCGCACAAACTCCTCTCCCGCGCACTACAACACATCTCTGCCTCCGCTGCACGCAAGCCCGTAAACCTGTCCGACAGGTGTAAACCCATCATAATTCATGCGGATATGTTCTGCTTCTCCACGAGGTGCATGGAAAGCACTGAGCAAGAACCCCGTCGTCCTGGGGCTGTTAAAGGGAACTAGCCGTGAGCAATGAGCTGAGGTGATTGAGATTGGGACATACCGTGATTGCTAATCGTCACGTTTACGGGAGCCCTGGGAAGGTAGTTAGCCGGGTGACGATGCAGGGAAACAGAACTAACATGGGCAGAGCACGGCTCATTGCTTCTGAGACTGCGCGCAGAACTGCTGCTCAAAGGAATAAAAAACGGCACGGAAAGAGGTGAGAAAGTACTGTCACCTTGATCTTCTCGGCACTGCAAGAAAGGAACTGGGGTGACCGATTTTTGAGTGAGCATTCGCAACGAGTGAGAGATTATAGCAAGGTCACGCACCGAGGATGACAGAATCAACGCAAACATCGTTGATGGCGTGTTCGATGAGCTGAGGGTCGTGGCAGTGATGTTGAGGAGTATACAGGAGTTGTAAGAAAGTGATAGAATGTAAGGGTATCATAACGCACCACGAGGTTCCACTATCCAACGGCACACTTCCACATCAGCCTAAGACGAACAAGTTGACGCGGCGGCGGCACGAGATACCAGACGGCTGGTGCGGCGTTAGAAGCTCCAAGTTGAGAGAGACATGTCACGCTTGGCGGGATCGCCAGGCGGACGTGGAGAGGTGGTAGTCGAAGAGAAAGAAGTGCAAACGAACCACGACCAAATATTTGGATTGTTCTATCCTCACGTGACAAGCGGCCTCCAAGAATTTCCAAGTCCCTTCGTTCTCTGTTCGTCTCCTCGCTATGCTCCCTCCTGGTTACGCTGCCAGTGCTCCTGTTGTCTGCTCCCTGCTGCACTTTTGGCTAGGAAAAGAAAGACACAGGACATCTAGATCTGTGGCATGCCCTGCGCGGCCGCCGCGGCGGTCGCTGTGTTGATCAGCCCCGCACATCTGGATGTCAGACTAGCTTCCTACTCATGATCATGGCCGCTGAACGTGCGTGGTCTCACGTTCTTGCTTATTGATTGGCCACCGCACACAGATCTCGTTTGAGTTATGTCGTGATAAGACAGAAAACCCCGGCACTGCGACACATTCGCGGGTCGTAATTCTCGTGTGCCTCGCGGATGAGCGGGGAATGTGCCGCGCCATCAGGGGATTCAGCGGGATGGGACGTCCGGGAGTGCAGTGTGTACGCTCGCTTCACGGGAGATGGGCGCCATGCCCCGTGCCTCTTGCTCTGCTGTACCATGCACCGTGGGCATGAGATCTCCCCCCGCCTTGCTTCGCCAGTTCACACCAACGCCAAAGACGACGTCGCCACCGCCGAGGATCTCCACGACCCGCTCCAAACTGTCCGCACGCTTTGAGTACGCCTCCCGCCGCTCGAGCCTCGCTGACTAACGCTGCAAAGACCCATCGCGCGGCCTGGCCTTCGTACCGCCGTCGCCCACGCCTCCCTCGCTCATCCCCGCCCTCCGTACGCTGGGCACCACCGACTTCAAGGCGGGGAGCGTACCGGCCCGCGGCCGGAGGACGTCGCGGCGTGGCTGCGCTGGGCCATCTCCCCGCGCTCGTCCTGACCCTCCTCATCTCCCTCGCCCCCCCCCCCCCCTCCCCGCGGTGGTTAGGCCCGCGCAAATCCCCCTCCTCCTCTTCCACGCCGCCCCCGTCCTCGTCCCCGAGTGCCCCACCACCGCTGCCCCATTCGAGTCTTTCTTAACCCCCTCTCCCTCTTTACCGCGGGGGAGGCCCAGGCCATCCTGGCGTTGCACCACGAAGCGGAGCGCTGCATAATGTTTCCTGCGGATCCTTAAGCGCGCTGGGAGCACGACCATTGTTCGGGACAAGCGCGGGACGCCGGCTGGTACAAATATCTTTCGATTTTTGATAGTGCTGCAACACAGGTTATGTTTACTCTCCATTTTGTCAATAGCTTTGCCCTAACTTGAAGTTCCTTTCATACTGCAGAAGGTCGTGTCACTACATCTTCCGTGACGTAGACGCTCTCCACCGGGGCATGCGTGCTCGAGGTATGTACCATTCTATCTGTAGTTTATCTGTGCTAAATTTTGACTCGCAACCTACTTGCCTGTGTTTTGCACTTCCATCCCGCGCCGGGCGCCGTCGTACAAATCATTTGAACACCTGGCCGTGACCACCGATGTCTCGCTGCGAATTGCGCTACGACGCACATCAGCGGCGCCCAATAACGACGCTCTTGCAATGGGCCTCTCTACCATCGCGTGGCGGTCGTCCTTGTGATGGGCATGGGCTGGCACGTTAACCTTTTTTTTTTTTTCATTGGTGAAGGAGCGGGCAAACGTAGTTAACCCAGGACCTTTCAATAATGTATTTGTTATGTCTGAACCAAAAATCAGAAGTTTTGAATTCAGCCCGTCCAATTGATCTCAACATCCTCAGTTTTGTCAAGTTCAATGTAATTGACGCTGAAATCACACGGATGATCACTGTTTAGACGTTGCATAGGGTTAGGGTTAGTTGAATCTGAATTCCTACGCAGTCGCACTGGGCTATCAAGCACTACATAGAGGCGTCAGGCTACATAGTACAACATAGAGGCATCAGGCTACATAGTGCTACATGGCGACCTGCTCCCCCCAGAGTACTATGTAGGGAGCCCGCCACTACAAAGTCAGCGGCTACTACACACCACTACAGAGCACTACGCAGCACTACGTAATCAGGCCGGCTACTACCGGCACTACGGCACTACGGCAAAATCCGGGTTTGCTGATGCCTTCGTGCTACGTAACCTCGTGTGTGCGCACTCGGCGTGCAAAACCTCTCGTTATCGCAGATTCACTCGGAATCTGCCTCGTGTCAGGTTCTACGACCTATCGCTACCCTCGTGTCCTCCCCCTTTTGTATTCTAGCAGCACTCTCATCTTCCTCTCATATACCCTTGACATTCCACTCTAAAATACTCCGGCCACCGACCCTCATCAAGAACCCGCACCCCGGGCATCTAGCCCTACCACAACGCGACGGGTTCCGAGAGTCGAGGGTTTTTCGGGATGCGGGCATCGGGCTAGACCTTCTTCCCACTGCCTTGACCGCCTACATACGGGTCAGTGTGTACCCGCTTCTTCGGCCCCTTCTTCGGCGCAGCAATAACCTTAAGCTGGGAGCTCAAGCCCATGGACGCGTTCGTCACGGCCCAACCCGTGCCTGCATTTGGCGCCACAACATTCTTGGCTTTGGGTAATACAAGCTGGTCACCGACGACGGCATTCAGTGAATTATCCAGCGTGCGTAAGGAGTCGGTAAGTGCCGCTGAAGGGGCAATATTGGTCTTTTTCAGATGCTGAAGTTTGTGGAAGATGTAATCCAGATATAAAAGGTGATCGGGCGAAGAATCTGGAGTGGTGGGACCGGCGGCCTGTGGTACGGTGTCGCGTAAACCATCAGCGGAGTTTCATTCAGAACGGGGAGGAGGATAATGCGGCCGGTGACCGTGGGACTGATGCTCCGTGACATCCGGATAGGTATTTTGTACCGCACACATGTGTTTGCAAAAAGAAATGAGGGGGAATCATGGACAAGGGGAGCAAGTATTGTCCTCGACATTGACGGTGTAAGATCGTGAAGGGTCGGTCTGCGATCGTAAAGATTTTACCGGCTTCGACCTCTTTGATGTCTTCGGGAGGCATCAAATCTCCCTTGACCTTGATTTTAATCCGTTCGCGCACTTCCGAATTAAGATTCTGGGGCTTGGCCTAGCGCAAAGGAATCTGCTTGATCTCGCACGGGCAGTTTCGCGCCACACACGGGAAAAAGGTGAGTCTCAGCTGCGTCATCACATCCATATTCGTCCCACCCCACCCTCCATCGTACCCTCCCTCGCACTTCGATAGTACTTTGCGATTACGTATCCCTCCTCCTTCTCGCAATCATAGTCAATATTCCCACCCGCTTCTACTACATCTCCGGGCTATCGACAGCCATTCCATTCCGGCTATCGAAAGCCATTCCATTCTGGCTATTAGAGAGCTTGCGCAAAGCCATTTGAGCCATCGAATGGCTTTGGATTTCATGCTCTGTGGAAAATTCTGCTCGGGAGTTATACAGGCCCAAGAGAGGCCTCACTGAACATCAATTTGGGGTGTTGAAAGTTGAGGAAATCGAGGGAGGGTTGCTCGGAAATTGCCATTTTTGGAAGCCATTCGCCATTGAATGGCTTTTGCGCAACGAGGCTATTGAAAGCCATTCCATTCTGGCCATAGAAAGCCATTCCATTCTGGCTATCGAAAGCCATTCCATTCTGGCTATCGAAAGCCCTTCATTTGCGCAGCCATCGAGAGCCATTTAATTGTCCTGCGGCTATCGAAAGCCATTCCTTTTCGTGGCTTTACAAAGCCGTTCCTTTTCGTCCGGGCTATCGAAAACCATTTCATTCTGGCCATTGAGAGCCATTCTCACCCCGGCCATCGAGAGCCATTCGCATTCTGGGCTATCGAGAGCCAATTTCGTTCTAAGCTATTGAAAGCTTTTCCTGTTTTCCTATATGTGCCTATCGAAAGGTTTTTCATTCGTTCCCGGCCATCGAGGGCTCTTCTTCGCACGACCATCGAGAACTGTTCGCAGGTCGAAAAACTGTTCGATTTCGTCTAGACTATTGAAAATCCGGCTATCGAAAGCCGTCCAATTTTGGGCCTATCAAAAGGCATGTGCGAGAGTCATTTGTTCACGTTGGAGAGCTATCGTGGGCCGTTTATTCGTCTTCCGGCTCTCCAGAGCCATTCTTCGGGGCTCTCAAGGCTGGATTTTTGGGCTATCTGAGGCTGTGTTTGGACCGCTCGTGCCTCACCCGCCATGGAACATCGATCGGACTGCTAGTGCCCCAAACCTGAAGGTAAGTCTGCTCGCGTGTTTTTGTGTCCTTTTTGCTTTGCGGGTAGAGGTCATACCGTCGTGTCTGGTGGATTCCAAGTGCCTTCTTTTCGCATTCGTTACTTCCATATCATCTGCTCCGTGCTGTCGAAAGCTGGATAATGCATTTGTGCTGTCGGAACCCAAACGACTAGCCGTTGGACTAACTGTTGACTGTGAACGGACAAAACTATATACAGACCCCTTAGAAAACTTACTTGTCATTTGATTTTGCCAAGAAACAGTTCGGGTTCATCGCTTCGTTCAATGAATTCATCGGCTATCGAAACGCCTTATTTCCAGTCATTGATTCTTCCTGCACCTATCTTCCGCTCCGTGCTTTCAAGGCTGGATGTGATTGCATCTGTGCCTTCAAAAACCGAACGACTGACTGTTGACCGTGTAGTAACAAAACTACTGACCCGTTGATCGAAGAAGAATTACTCGCCAAAGGATTTTTGCAAGACACAGTTCCGGTTATCGCCTTCATTGGATTCGATTCATTGGGTATTGAAACCCCGCATTTCCGAGCAGTCCACAACGGCATTCTCGATCTAGGCGCCTGGGGGCCGGGGCGAGTTCGCCCGCACCCCGCGATCGCCATGATTCGGAACGCGAGGAGACCGAACGCGACGAACGCATGCGTATTATAAGGTTATGTATACTGTTTCTTTTCACTAGATAGTGGCGATGGTATGGACCTTATTGATTGATTGATTCATTGCATTTATAACATAGCAATCAATTATCGGACTCGCTGCTTTAGGCTGAGGTCGGATGCGCTATCCTTCCTTCCTGGACACTCGATAGGCAGCTCAGCCCGCCCATGCTAAATGCCGCCACCCGCCCGTTTGCTCCCACGGCCAAGTCTGCAGTCTGCGATATCGGATTCTGGGGACTCGGAACGTGGGGAGACCGTGTAGATTCGTTGATGAAGTCTCAAGTTGTTGTCGGCCCTCATTCTGATCCGTACGCAAGGGTTCCATCTGCACCCTGGGCCCAGCGCTCCCCAGAGCGACACAGATTTCGTGCCTCTGCAATATTTTGCGGATTCAAGCTATCGGGTATTCAAGTAAGTATTTGTTCTGCATATCTAGGCATCGTGTGTCAAAGTATTGAGTGTGCGTCCTACCTACAGACGGTCCCAATCCAGCGTCCCGACTGCCTTTCAGCAGCTGCCCTCATACTGCATCTTCTGTATCTTCTTCGCCGTGGACTTGACCAGCACCAGTCTCGTTTGCCCCCTTTCGATGTATTGTGCGCGGCAATGCTGCGGCACTTTTGCCCAGCCCCATGCTGAAGCGGTCTGACCTTTCATGCCGGCAGTGAGTAATTAATAGTTTCGGAGTTTGAAATCACGACAGCTTGCACGACACGTCGCCACCACACTGTGCTCTCACCCACCATGACACCCTCCAAGACCGCGGCCCGCCCGGCGCCCGCTACTCAATCCAAGGCCGACAAACTCGCGAATGTGGCCACTACTTCTCTCGAAGTCGGCATCAAGATCCTCGGGCTGCTCAGCGATGTGACGAGGGACGTTCCGTACCTCGGGGCCATCACGAGCTGCATTCAGAAACTCATAAATATCCGGAAGGTGTGCTTCCCTGTTGTCCCTCTGATCATTGGGGCTCATGCAATGCCACGTCCCTGTATAGTCAATGAAACATAACAAAGAGCATTCGGAGGCCCTCTTGAACAGCATCTGGGAGGTTTCCGGCGTGCTCGCCGCGGGTCTTCAATCCATGAATCCGCAGAGCCAAACTACTGCAGCGCATCTCTTGAAAAACGACTTGCAGAAGTATCAAATGTGAGAGGTGCCTTCTACAAGTACAGTAAAGTGCTAAATCGAGCAGAGTTCTGACCGAAACATGTCGCATTTTGGAGGAGTGGACCAGCAAGGGCTTTGTAAAACGTCTCTGGTCCCAAGGGGACTTCCCTGACATTGCGAACAGCATTAGTCACAGAGTAAACACATTCCGGGATGTGTTCAGTGTGAGTGGCGAGTTTGGACTCAGATGTCTCAAACTCAGGTTGAACATCAAGGTGTCACGTCTGATCGCTCTTCAGAGGGCCAGGATGTCATACATGGAATACTGTGCGTTGTTCCAGGCTACACAACATTTTTTTCTCATCGGGCAATAGACAAATACTTGTTAATGATCAAACCCGCACCAGGTTAGACAAGTGGCTTGGGCCACCAGCGGACGTGGCTAAGAGCCACCGCAACGCTGCGAACACTTGCCACCCGAAAACTGGGCTATGGCTTCCCGAGCGCCGAGAATTCAGAGAATGGATTTATACACCAAGCTCGTTCTTGTGGCTTCACTGGATATCGTGAGCACCACTGTTTGCACACCATAGGTTTAATATCTATGCAACTTTCAAGCGGGATCTGGCAAGACCATACTCAGCATGTACCTCTCTCTGGCCTTTCTCTTCCAGATCAGGGACTCATTTTGACCCCATCCCTCCAGCTCAACAATTATCAACACAATTCACAGCCCAGGGACAGAGCACTATGTGTTCTTCTACTTTGATACAAACAACCCTGAGCAGCAAACCGTGACACCAGCTCCTATGCTCTCGTAGTTTACACAAGACTCTCCATTCGATCGGATCCCCCTGACAGCAAGCTGGATGCACTGTGGACGTCACATGCCAGCGGCCGAAAGCTCCTTCACATGATGTCGAGTATGATTTTCGGATGCATTACTCCTCTTTCTCAAGGACTTCGACCAGAAAGCCGGGTATACATAGTGTTAGAAGATGCACCTTGACGAGTGCTCAGAACGCCATGGCCTGCTGCACCTGATCACCACAACTCCTCGATGCAAATTATTCAATGTTCACATTCTGGCCACCAGTCGCCCAGAGGTTCAGGCAGGGCATCCCAAACTTGTCGAACGTGCCGTTTCAGTATCCCTTGAAGGATGTGTGGACGGGGATATCGAGTTATATCTCACTGAGGTGCTGTCCAAAGAACCAGGCTGGATCTATGAAAAAGAGATGAGATCAAAAGGGGGCTCCTTCAGCGTAGCAACGGAATGTGAGTTAGAGCCCATACATTTCACTCACTCCTTCCTAAATTTCCAAGGTTCCGCCTGGTTGCTCTACAGCTAGATGAACTCCGTAACTGCGATGGAAGGCGATCACAGGTCGAGAAAGCGCTAAAGAACATGCCGACTTCGCTCCACACCATCTATGATCGCATTCTGCAGAACATCAAGAATCCCGACATGGTCTCTATTGTTTGCCGTACGATGAATTGGTTGATGTTCTCCAAACGCCCTATGACACTCGACGAGATCATTGATTCCCTGGCGTTCGATTTTGAATGCGAGCCACTGCTCTTCGATACTGGGGAACGAATGGACCCGAATGCTTTACTGGCTGCATGTGCCG
Source organism: Mycena vulgaris (assembly GCA_029204335.1). Classification (NCBI taxonomy): domain Eukaryota; kingdom Fungi; phylum Basidiomycota; class Agaricomycetes; order Agaricales; family Mycenaceae; genus Mycena; species Mycena vulgaris. Next base: position 87,716 of record JARGYA010000388.1, on the reverse strand, counting down.
GCTTTGTTGCCGTGTCGGGGGATGCAGAGTGTACGGTCAAACTTGCACATTCCTCCGTAAAGGAGTACTTCCTTCCTGCCACCCGACTAAGGCTGTCTGGTGATTGCGAAATCTCGGAGCAGGCAGCACATCACTTGCTTGCCCGGACGTGTATTGTGTATCTCTGCAGCTTCGACCATGTTCTCAACTCCGATGCGGATCTCCAGCAATTTCCTCTCACCCTCTATGCCGTGGAGAACTGGATGTTCCATCTGACACTCTGCGATGACATTGGTCTGGACAATTGCGGGAGCAGAGAGAAACAGCACAAACACATTGGTCTCATCAACACGGTCCTGCAACTTCTCCAGCCGGAAAGCACACAATACACCACTCTACTCTCCTTATATGATGTTGAGAGATTGTGCTTGAGGTACATGGCCGAGCAGTCCACAACAGCGCCTCTACTTCCTCCATTGTACACTGCCGCATCTTTTGGCATTGGCCAGGTAGTGTGGGAGCTGCTCCAGAGCGGCGCCGACGTGAACACGCAGGGCGGAGAATACGGCAACGTGCTGCAAGCCGCGTCCAGATGCGGGTACATCGAGATCGTGCGCCTGCTGCTCGAGAGCGGCGCCGAAATGAACGCGCAGGGCGGAAAATACGGCAACGCGCTGCAAGCCGTGTCTCTTGAGGGGCACATCGAGATCGTGCGCCTGCTGCTCGAGAGTGGCGCCGACGTGAACGCGCAGGGCGGAAGGTTCGGTAATGCGCTGCAAGCCGCGTCCTATGGGGGACACATCGAGACCGTGCACCTGCTGCTCAAGAGTGGCGCTGACGTGAACGCCCAGGGCGGAGAATTCGGCAATGCACTACAGGCCGCGTCTCTTTGGGGGCACATCGAGATTTTGCGCCTGCTGCTCGAGAGTGGTGCCGACATGAACGCGCAGGGCGGAGAATACGGCAACGCGCTGCAAGCTGCATCCTATGGGGAGCACATCGAGATTGTGTGCCTGCTGCTCGAGAGCGACGCCGACGTGAACGCGCAGGGCGGAGAATACGGCAACGCGCTGCAAGCCGCGTCTCTTGGGGGGCACATCGAGATCGTGCGCCTGCTGCTCGAGAGCGGCGCCGACGTGAATGTACAGGGCGGATACTTCGGCAACGCGCTGCAAGCCACGTCTCTTGGGGGGCACATCGAGATCATGCGCCTGCTGCTCGAGAGTGGCGCCGACGTGAACGCGCAGGGTGGAAGATACGGTAACGCACTGCAAGCCACATCTTTTTGGGGGCACACTGAGATTGCCGACCTACTCCGCAAGATGGGAGCCACGGTAAATGTGCCCGGTGACGAAGATGATGAGAATTCGGTTGGATCTGATGCTGACGGAGCACTTTAGGTTGCGGAGAAGCAGGAGAATTGGCAGTTAGTTAGTACTGCGTACCGGGGTGAAGTGGCCACATCACCGGAGATTTTGTTGTTTTAGTCTGAATGTGCTTATACTGCTACGGCATTACTAGGTGATGGAGATTTGCTCTCCTCCCGCTCGCAAAGTACCCGCCCGCTGTCCCCTCGCTCACCCCGCCCACTGCCTCCCACCAACCATCCCCGGAAAAGTTCCTGTAGACGCAAAGGACGAAGCAAAGTGGAAGAGGGAAGAAACACGAGTTAGTAGTCACGCGCCCGACGCGTCGCCCATGCATCAGATCCCAACGCCACATAGGGACAACACGCGCACGGTACCACGCCGAACCTCCGACGCGCAGCACGAGCACGCTCATAAGAAAATCTCTCCATCTATTTCGTCCCATGAGATCTCTCCGTCCATTTTAGGGGAGTCTGCCAGTGGATGCCCATTGGTGGAATTGAGGTCACTGAGATATCTGTAGACTGTGGAAGGAGCGAAGTACATACTCTCTAATTATAAAAGGACAGTACAGCAATATTCGCTCCTACCTTACCTCGCGACGACGTCGGAGCGACGCCAGTCACATGGCCGACGCGTCCAATATTCATCACACTGAGCTTTAACGACACTGGCGCGCGCAATCCTCTCTCTCTTCTTCTCTCTCTCTGAGCCCCGCTATGGCATTAATCCCGCCGTCCGCTGACTTCCCGTGCTGTGATCGCCAAAACCCTGCATCGTAACTGATTACCTTGAAGGCTACAGCTGAGCGGTCCCGCAGCGTTGAACTCCATAGAGCGGTAGAGCACTTCCAATATTAATTGAGCGACTCCAACGCAATGCCCAGGAAAGCGGACTGGAGCGGCTAGCGGAAAGCGGAGGTTACAGCTCTTTCCGAAAACATTGAGGCGCGCGCATTTATTTTGGCAGTGCCGAAATTTTTGATGGATGCTAAGGATTTCCTTCTTTGGACGGCCAGGTCCAGACCCACTGTCGATCACCTCTTTTGATTCCGTCTTTTTTTCTTCCGTTAGTCATTGGCGAGGAGCCAGACAGCGCGCTCATTGAGATCGTCGCTAATAGTACGGTTGACCGTGGAGTACAGGACAAAGCTTATCGGATTCGATCCTAATCCCCAAGACGTCATTACGCATGAGAGCGGGTCGTCCGAAAAAGGAAATCATTAGCAGCCATCAAAACTTCAGCGCTGGCAAAATAAATGCGCGCGTCTCAATATTTTCGGAAAGAGCTGTAATTCCTTGACCCTCGCTGCCAATGTGATTGAAATGCTCCCTGCCGACGAATTCAACGTCCAAGCAGGAGACGACGTTGACGCCTCGATACTATATGGCACACGACAGTCGACTGTCGCTCTCTGATGGAACAATTTAGGGGTTAGAAGCAGGCTGTGCAGCGGCGATCACGGTGCGGTGGCGGTGCTGATGCGCCCGTGCCGCTTGTGACTGCGCTCGCTCCATGCTCCCTTCAACTCGAGCGCTACCTCGCCTTCTCTTATGCACAACCCGCTGCCATGCGGCTCTCCCAGTCGCCCGTCGGGAATAACTCGGCCAGATAAGATCAAGATGAGATATTGGCAAAAGCCTAGGGGCGACTCAGACTCTCGCCAAGGTTGAAGGGACCCACTAGAATATCTCAGTCCTACCCCCCGATCAGTCCGCGGGCTGTATAATGGGAGTTCCGCTCCTTCTCATTCCCTCCTTCCCGCACCATGGCTCCAGTACCACTATAGCACTAAGAAGACGACGACCATCAACACTACCCGCGCGAAGCCGCTATCTACCCCGATACGCCTCCCGTCCTTCGCCCGGGCGCCCAAACACACGGCAGTGCCGGACGCAGACGCGGGGGCAGAGCTCGTTTCGCTGTGGCCGCGCCCACGCGTCCGCCGAGCCTCTTCCTCCTCTTCCACGTCCTCCGCATCCTCCTCGTCGTCCGCCTCTTCCGCAACGTCCTCGAGCTCGGCGTCCTCCTCCTCGGGCTCGGGATCTACGTCCACTGAAGAAGAGCAAGAGCACGAAGACGCGCGCCGTCGACATGATCGTCGTACGTCCCCCTGCCCTCCTGCCCGCCTTCCCTTTCTAAAATGCCGATATATCTTTTCGTATGGGATAGAGCGGCGGCTCATCCCTCCTCAGTCATGTCCATGCCCTTCCTCCAGCACGGGTCTCCTCCCCCGCCCTCCCCTCCCTCCGACGTCTCGACTCCGCAGACCCCGCGGAAGCGCCGCTTCAGGTACGCGGCCGGGAGTACGTCTTCCTTCTTGATTTTGCCAAGTCCGCGATTTGGTTAATGGAACATGTGCGATTAATCATTTGATGCACATGGCGTATCAAAAGGACTCGAACCACCTTTCGGCCTCAGGGATTGATTCTAACCCTCCCTCGCCGACCCTCCATTCTTCGGCCGCTTTCTCACCGACGGACTCACAACACCGCTGACCTCTTGCGCTCCTCGCTCCACGCCCCGCGCAGCCCCAATCCTCCCCGAGTTCACCCCCGCCCGCGCCTCGTAGTACGACGTCACCGCCACCCAAACCTCCGCCCACCGGTCCTCGGCCTTTCCTCTTTTGCTCCCCGGATGCTCATTCCTTACCAACAGCTTCCCGAGGCGGCGCGCAAGCTGCCCTCCTTGTAATAGACGCTGCAAGAGTGGATGCCCGCGACTCTGGAATGGAGGTGCGTCACCCTCCATTTCCTTTATCATCTCCGCTAATGTACATCCACGCCCCCCGCCGTCCTTTCTCTACCCCCACCGCGCTCTCCCTCCCTCCTGCGCGCATTAGCTTCGTCGCAGCGAACGGGACCCATACATCCGCACCCCGAGTCCGACTCTGTATCGCGTGATGACGATGCAACGACGGCGGGCGACGACGGCGGGGGGACGCACATGGTGTTTTTCGAGCGGGCTGCCCTCGGATCCGCGCGCGACGGGCATCCGCAGTTCTCCATCGCTACCAGCATCAGCGCGGGTCCATGCCATTCCTCACGCGCCGCGGCCTCATCAGCATCACATCTGTCTGCTGTTGCTGGGCCACTCGTAGGCCGCGGCGCAGATTTCGCGGGCTTTGACTTTGACCGCGGTGCGCGATGCTAATCTCTCATCCTTATCACCTTCCTCACTCGTTGCGCAGTGTCGAGCGCTGCGCTAACCGAGACGAGGAGGAGGGTGGCGTGGGCGGCGCGGGAGGCGCGAACGAAGCCAGCGTAGCACGGCGCATTGCGCCTACTTCTCGCGCTCGCGCCAGCACGTACGAGCGGGAGCGCGAATGAAGCCGGCGCAGCGCGGGGCACCGCAGGGACGTGTCGCGCTCGCGCGGCGGACGCACAAGCGGCGCTCGGGGGTACAGGTACGAAGGGGAGCGCGGCGCGGGTGGTGCGGCGAGCGCACGCGGGGAGGCGCCAAGTCCCCCGTAGTCGGCGAGCGCGAGATGAGGGCACGCAAGGGGCGCGGTTGTGGCGTGGCGTGCTGCGAATCGTGGGACATGCGATGCGGACGCAACCCCCAGAGTAGGACCCGCACTCACGCCCACCCGCAGCGTCCCGCTGCGTCCTCCGCGCGGGGACCTGCGTTGCGTTGGTAGTTTGTCGATACTTGGTTTTCTTATTTCTTAAATACATTTTGTTTCTGTGTGACCTGCGGGCAAGATTTAGCGACCCGCTGCGGAATAACGAGTACCAGCGGCGATTGGGCGTTGATGTTTCCGCAGCTGGAGGTGCATTGAAGCCGGTGTGAGTCGGGACGAGACTCTGACACGAACGCAGAGGTGTAATTAGTATGTGTAGTAGAATTGGAATTCAACTCGGAGAACCTTTGCTTTGAACTCGCCTCGTCCTCGGATTTTGGTTCAGAAGCGCCGTCCACCTTACCTTGGAGTGAAGTTAGTGCGCAAAAAAAGAACACTCGGGATCTTGCGTACCTCGAAATTGAACAAGAAAGCCGTTGGGAATGGGATTGGATTGAACACACAGGTCTGAAAGATCAAGGTATAGGTCAGCGCTGATTGAAAACATGAGGAGGGGGATAGGTGAATGAATGCATGAGAGGCTCGGCCTCGATGCTTCGAAGCGATGGTATGTTAATGTAGATGAGATGATAGTGAAAGAATTAGACCTTGCGTGACTTGAGAGAAGCAAAGATCTTGCAGCGCGCGAGAGATGGACGCGTGTGAGCGGCAGCGATCAAGGGACGAGAGCTTGCAGATTGCAGCCAGGACGGCGGGATTAAAAGCAACGCATGAGAGAAAAAAAATCTCAAGGACATGGTTTCGGCGTTTGGAGTGTGCGGGTGGGACGGTGATTCGAATAGGGATGGTGATGCCGTACGACATCGGGGGGCGAGACGTCCGGAATTTGAAGGTCATAACTTCAGGGGCTGGAGCGTGCGCGTTAACAGGCGAGTCGGACGGGAATGGTGACGATCTTGCGCCCTAGGGCAAGCTTTGGAGGGAGTGGGAGCGGAGTTGATCGTGAGCGGGATATACAGCTCTGAAATAGATCATCAACGGAGTCAGGACGTCAAAGACGTAAGGTAGCGGACAGGCAAATACAGTTACCCACGTGACAGCCCGTTTTGCCCAAAACGGGACAGTATTTCAGAAAAATCGAGGTTTGAGGGCCGATAATAAGAAATCCGGCAAAACAGAATTATTCCATTTTGCCATAAGAAGTCTCCCAAATATTCTGGGGATTTTCGGACGAGAAATGGGGGACTAGTTCCCAAATCGAGGTCGAATGATGATTTTTGGAACTAGTCTTTCAATTCTGAACTGAAACTCATAGAAATATTTAATCGATTTGGACGAAAACGAACCATCGCCAAAACGGCGCATTTGGTGGCCGTAACGCGGAATTTCTGAGTGGCTGGACGTATCCTGGGACATTTGAGTGTAGGGGAGATAGCTTTTGGGCCTCTTGTACGCAAGCGGACCCTCAGATACACTGTATTGTGTCTGGGAGCAAGCACGTTAATTCCACGCAAGCGCCGCAAACACCTTTGCGGGAAGCGAAAGCCCCGGTCAAATCGACCTTCCATCACGACACCGGTTTCACCCTTCCTCCCGCGCTCTCCGCCCTCCGCCTAAATTCGATTTCGCCGAGTTCTGAGCTTATCAGATGCCATGCAACAAAGACAATTGTAAACCGAGTAATCGTTAACCCAGACATGAGGCTTACTGCCCCCAATATAGGCGCACCTGATGTAGCTTGCGGAAGCAGGTGCATTGTCTTGTGATCGCGGAGTGACGCGTGACCCTTTTCCTCTTCCCGACCACCACGGCTCCGCTACGCATCTCGCACGGCAGCTTCGAGCCTGCCACTCGACGACTACTCAATTTTTTTTCATTGGCCTCATTCTTTCAGTCTTTCAGTCTTTCCTTTGTCTCATTCCCCATAGGCGGCACAGAAGTCTGCCTCCTATCCCAATCGGCATACCTCGCATTCATACCTCCTCCACACTCGCTCGAGTGCTCCTGCGCTTCCACTCGGACTTTAGGCAGCCTTGCAAGGCGATAGTGGGCGACCTCAGGTGAGTTCCTTCCGACAAGCAATTGTGCTCCTATCTTCAAAATCCACCTTTGCGCTATCATATCCCACTCGCACTTGAACCCCGAGCCTCGCACTATCGAAGGCCGAGGTACTCTCGGGCTCATGTCGCACTCGTACTCGCGTTAACCCCCTCATGCTATCGAAAGCCGAGATAATCGCGCTCTCGTGTCGCACTCGGAACTTCGAGCCGAGATACTCGCACGCTTATGTCGCACTCGGAACTCGCCTCGCGCTATCGAACGCCGAGGTGCTCTCGCGCTCATGTCGCACTCGCAATCATACTCATATCCTCATGCTATCGAAAGCTGAGATATTCACGCGCTCATGTCGCACTCGCATTCACATTCAAATCATCACGCTATCGAAAGATGAGGTGCTCCCGCGCTCATGTCGCGCTCGGAACTCAAACTCAAACCCTCGCGCTATCAAACGCCGAGGTGCTCTCGCACTCATACCGCACTCGCACTCGCACTCATACCCTCGTGCTATCGAAAGCCGAGATATTCACGCGCTCATGGCGCACTTGCACTCGCGCTATCGAAAGATGAGGATGCTCTCGCGCTCATGTCGCACTCGCACTCGAGCTCAAATCCTAGGTGGTCCCGTGCTCATGTCGCACTCGTACTCGTACTCACACCCTTGTGCTATCGAAAGCCGAGATATTCACGGGCTCATGTCGCACTCACACTCAAATTTCAAACTTTCACGAGCCGAGGTGCTCACACTTGCACCCTTACTCTTCTGCTATCGAAAGCTCCTGTCACACTCATACTCCCACTAAAACCTTCGTGCTATTGAAAGCCAAGATACTCGCGTACTCATCTCGCACTCGCACTCGCACTCAAATTAACACTCAAACTCGCACTCAAACTCCAATTCTCGAGCTATTTGCCAATTGGGGTCCCCCGTGTCCCACTCACACTCCTACCCTCATGCTCTCTCTGGCCAAGTGATGGAATCATGTGGGTACTGATGTCGCACTCATATTGTCACTCCTATATTGCTCTATCGAAAGCCGAGATGCTCCTGTGCTCATGTCGCACCCGCGTTATCGAACGCCACGCTTATGTCACACTCCGTGCGCTATCGATACTTGGGGTACCTCAGTGCTTATGACTGCCTTCGTATTCCCCTTCATATCGTCGCGCCATCGAAAGCTGGCGAGCTTCTGGCCTACATGCCGTGATTCATCCGATATAGACAACCTCCGTGGCTGTCAATTTCGTAACCTTGCTTTTGGCGATGAAAGCAGTGGTTCATCGGGCCTAAATTTCCGGCACTGGGGTCACTCCTTCTCACGTTGTCGAAAACCTTGACTTAATTCCTCAGTGTCAGCCCAGCTCTCAGCCGTATCTCGAGTTATCATAAGCTCGGCCTAAATGCCCGCGCACCTACACACCAACCAACTGATCTGACCGCTGACCTACTGACCTGCTGACATTTTAACAGCCCGGTGCATGCCTGGCGTCGATTCATCCCAACCTCATTCCCAATTGCTTGCGCTCCTGTCGCACTCACGAGCTACGAATCCCCGCACTCATGTAGCACCTTGAAAGCTTTAATTTTGTCCTCAGGCTGTCGAAAGTCGTTGGATCTCGGCACTAGAGGTCCTGTTCCTATGTTGCATTTGCAAAGTCTCGATGGCCCTCGGATTTGCACGCAATCCTCGCGTCCGAAAGATCTTCTGTTTTTGGCCCAATTCTCTATGCCCGTGCGGCACCACTATCACTCAAACCCTCGCGCTATCAAAAGCCGAGGTACTTACGTGCTTATGTCGCACTCATACTCCCAGTATACTCGCACTCAAACCCTCGCGCTTGAGGCTCATCGCACACCGACTCGTATTCCCATCTTCAGGTTATTGGCCCTCATATCTCACTCGCACCCAAACTCCTACCTCACGCTATCGAAAGTCCCGCATTCATATCGCACTCCCAGTCGCACTCATACCTCACTATCGAAAGAGCGATTGAATTCCGGTCTAATATTTTTATTATTGAAGGTGTATATATATATTTTTAAACAAGCTAGACTCACTGAGTGCGCCTGCAATAGCATCCAAAAAAATTGGGCGAAGCTGGTGAAAGTATCTGGTATGGATTTGTGGATTTCCTCCGGGATACAGTACTAAGTGTCGAAGCTGGTCGAGATGCCTGAGGATCGGGATCATCGCAATAGTGTATTGTAGGTAAGCGAGATTTTTGGGTTGTAGCTGGATAAACAGCTCTTTTATGTAGGAGCGGCATCTGGTTGTTTGGAGCAGTATGTTGAGGCGATCTGCTACTCTGCGGCCATCAATGGTAACGACTGTCATTAGATTCCTCTGCGAGCGCTCTGTCCAGCTAAGCTCGACCAAAGAGCAGGAACGTAATGTCAATGTTTCTCCGGCAAGATAGTCCAGTGCATTGTCCACCAGTTCTTGTGGAAAATATTGCATGCTGACAGAGGGAGTATTCGTGAAGATATTCGAAAAGTTTCCGATCAATCCCATCACTGATCACGTTTCAGGTTCTCTCTCCCCTTTTCCTCTTCCTCGATCAATGGAAAGCGACGCTACCACTACACTGGTAGAGGGCCCGCCGAAGAAAAAGAAGAAAAAGAACCAATACCTACCTACTCGTGAGCCCATGTTGAATGTTGAGAATGTTCGCTTATGAGTGTCGAAAAAGCGCACGATGATGACCTGAAACCCCTAATATCCTATTACTGGCACCTGGGCCTTACCGATCAAGGTGTAACCGACCACTGTATGGACCATTTTGACAAGACTGTATATGGACTCAGGTAAGTCATTATTCATTTATTCATTTTGTAGCTCGTAAACATATTGCTGATACTACAACAAGTCTCTGGACAGTTAAACGGCGGCGCAAAGAAATGGGATTGAAAGGGACTCGACAGGCTGCAGCTACATGGGATGTCATAGAGCCGCTTTATAGAGAAATCCGAGCACGATTCCCGACCATGGGTGCGAGACAATAAATGGTCACGACGATCAGGCAGGATCACAGTGTCAAAGTTTCCGAGTACGTTATTATTTTTATCAGGCTACTCCTTACTGAAAATAGCTCTGGTTCTAGACACTTTATAGCTCAGTTGCTGAACACTGTAGAACGAGATGAAGTTGAAAAACGCAAGCAAAAGAAATTCCGGCGGAGACGGTATTACTGTGCAGGAGTGGGCGACTTGTGGTGCTTTGATCAACATGATAAGTGGAAACATTTTGGTCTTTGGCCTCACGTCGGTCTGGATCCTTTCTCGGGGCAGATTGTATGGCTGAAAATCTGGTGGACAAACCGGAATCCTAAGCTTATTACAAGCTATTACCTTGGAGCTGGGCGTAAAAAAGGAGGTGACTGTCCTTTCTGAAATCTGATGCCCACTTCTCAATTTTTTTTACAGGAATACCGCTCATAACGCAGAGTGATCCCGGGTCCGAGAATTACGGGACTGCTAACTTCCATATGGTTACACGTCAGCGTCTGGACCCTACACTTGACGGAACACTTCAACACAAGTGGATGAAAGAGCACGGCTCTAATGTGAAACCAGAGATTATCTGGTCGTTGCTTCGCCACCAATGGACTCCAGGCTTTGAAACCATTCTTGACGTCGGCGTTCAGACTGGGGAGCACTGGTGCTAAAGATCCGCTTGAGAAGTGAGTAAAAGCGGGCTTCTCTCATACATTTGTTTAAACTAACCAAATACAGGCTGATTTTTCGGTGGCTGGCGATTCCTTGGCTTCAGCAGGAGCTAGACGCTTGGGTTAAACGGTTCAACTCAAGTCAGCGCCGTGCTGATAAGCACAAAATCCTTCCGAAGGGGATTCCGGACCTTATAGCCGCCAAACCTCATCTTTTTGGGACGCATGACTACAAGGTGCATCTTAGCCTTAGCGTGTTGATCGAGATTATAAACTCTGATAAATTGCTTAGGTTCTTGTACCTCCAGAGTTGTTCGGCGAGATGGAAGAGAACTGGGCTCCCCCGACTGACCAAGTCTTTGAGCTGGTGCCACCCGCTTTTCATGAGCTTGTAAGAAACACTACCTGTCGTTCACGCATTGTGTAGCTGATTCCTCTTTCTGAGGCTTCAACTCTTTATTTAGGCTTGAATTCACCGCCGGTTACATTGACAACATTTTGGGAGGTCTACATTGAATTGAAGGCCGCGTTCCTGATGCATGCCATTAACGATGACCTTCAAGCCCAGATGGAAGCTGCTGACGCCTCCTTCGAGTTTGAGATGGAATTGTTGGCAGATCAAGCTGAACTGCGCAACGGCGCAAATGTTGTTGCAGGGTTTGAGTATGCTGGTGGCTTGGTTAATGCACCACCTGTCCGTTTTTCAGGGGAGACTTCGGCTGGACTCGCTGTCGCTGCTGCAGATCATGAGATGTACGTTGACTTCACTTCGTCTGAGGAAGATGACTAGAGGCGAGTTTTATTTCTTGTCCGCTTGCTGCTATACTAATACTACGTGATTCCAGGGTTTATCTAGTTATTTGTTGGCTTTAACCTTAGAATATTCAATGCATGTTACATTCAGTTATCGGTGCACTAAGACCTTGAAATACATGGTCATCAATTTCTTTTTGCAAATTACGCTAGATTTCGGATCCCCTGGATTTCGTCAGGGTCAATACACTACACAAACACAAACAGTGTGTTCTTCCCCTTTTCCCCTTCGTCAAGAATCGGCGTCTACTTCTCTTTTTCCCCTTCCTCAATTGGCTATCGATGGACTCTGGTCTGTCTGCCGACATCACGCCAACTGGACGTCCTCCTACCTGTTTTCGCTGTAAACAGGTATTCCCCCCTGGAACGGTACTCCAGTTATTGTCTAGCAATGACCCTGCCAGGGTGGGACAATTTACTTGTGCAGACTGCATTGAATACTATCGCAACAAAACTAGTACTGTTAGACGTGGTAATTAAGCACCTGTCGAAAACCTTCAAGCTCCGGCGAGTTCTGGTTGAGTTCATAGGCAGGGTTATTTGCCACAGCCTACCTCCGATGCAGGCGTAGAAGTTATCCGTAAAGAGATTGCACGAAGCCAACGCGTGTCGGAAAAATCTTTGTTGGCATATATGATCTGAGACCGTCTGATAGCCATATATGATCTGATATGATCGGCGGGCGACCATATCCGGTCTGAAATGGCGAACTCAGATCAAATAAGGATGCCTCAGCCCATACGTGGTCGCCTCATGGGAGCCTGGAAATTTTCTGTACGTTGCTAGTACGGCGCGCAACGTTGGACTTGCGACCCGACAGAGTTATGTAAGTGTTGTTGATGTTCGGCAAAATATAATGACATCACCGTGCTTGCCGTTCTCTCCCTCCATGCCTCCACACGCCCACAAGAGTTCTCCGGATAGCTCAGCCACGGAGGATGACTCCGATACTGGCCAGGCTCCGGCACCAGAAGATGCGGCCGGGCATGAGACATCCCCGCGTCGAAAAAAGGCCAAAATGACTCAAGGCTCCCCGGCTCGCATAGCGGGAGGTACGAAGCGACTCCCGGCAGCAGAAGTCGAGATCAATTTTTTTACCGAGGAGGAATATTTGATGCGTCGCTAAATGTCCCGGCTAGAGCACGAGATGAAATACGAGGTAATTCCAGACAGCGAGGTAGGTTCATCTCAGTACATCTCTGGAATATATCTGAGATACAGAGGTTTCAGCAGGGCACGCCGTCACCTCCGCCTGACCCCTCGCCTCTCAATATGCCGTCTCCGAGGGGATATTATTGGCGATGGCCTCTGTCGCTTCCTTCCCAATCGAATGTAAAGGCGTCCATCCATGCCCCTGAAACCGAAACCCTGGATTTGTTCCAAAAGTTGGGGTTGAGCTTCATCGAGTTTCCCGATTCACCGTGACCGGCGCATGCGAAGTATCGGGTAGGTTCCCAGTTTGTCCATCAATCTCCACGGCTGAGAACAGCAATTTCCGAAGAATTTATATGATCACAGCACGGACACCAGAGACTCAAACGTACACTATTACCAAACCAGGTGTTGCTCAAGATTGATTGCGATGATTCATGGGTGGATGTAAGTTCCGTTATTGATATTTTTTCAGTCATTATTCATCACCTTTCGTTATTCTAGCCAGCCGTGGGCGCCGACTATCATGAATACCGCCTCATGATTTCACCTTGCGGCAAAGCCAATGATCTTGACGCAGGCCCGGTTCTTTGCATCAATCGGTGGGATTTCCCACACGCCCGATCCCAAGTCCGCATGATGCCCGAGTGGATGGATCCTATGCGTGTCTGGCCTGCGTTTGGGGTGACAACGCTGGCCGAGATGGCCTCTACATATCTTCAACTTCTCGGTGCATTTGATAATGCTGAAAGAGTTCGTCAGATTACCTTTTCTCGTCGTGTATTTGGTTCCTCACATCAAGTTCATCAGGCTACAGAAATTCATGTGTGGGTGCTGAATAAACTCCAGGTTTGGGATCCGGTTCTCACTTGGCAAAAGTTTAATGGAGAATTCCAGACTATCGAGCCAGATGTGCTGGCTGCGGAGGCGACTATCACAAACGAGACCGCACAACTCATCATTCGTTCCCACAAGCATGAACCTACGTATACATGCCAAATCTAGTTAAATCTGTATGTAGGTATTGTGTGCATAAGGGTATTAGTTAGCAGCGTGCAGGAACATGTCCCCATCAATGAGGTCGTCCAGGAATGTCAATCTGGCGTTGTTTGCGTCGAACACCGGAATCACATGCGCCCCATGTACCAGGTACTTAAGCAGGACGAACTGTGTTGCCTTCTTTTCTTCGTACACTCTGCAGCCATCCCATTTAGTTTTCGGTACCCATTTGCTCCACTTTAGCATGTGTACGAGGGCGACGTCATGAAAGGATTCATCCGGTAATTTGCACCGGAACAATTCAACCAGGTGCACAAAGGTGAGGTCGTCCGGAGTGTCGTTCACGAGAACGTGATCATAACGAGGGTTGTTGAACCATTTCGGATTGCATCGCAGAATGTCAACAGCCTCAGTCCAATTTTCAAAGGAATGATACCGTAGACGAATGCAGCGATAACGTTTGATCTATTAGGTTGGAGTTGAGGTGATCAGCATTGCACTCCTGGCTCCATCGCTGGCACGGCTATATTTGTAAGTGTCGCTCGTTCCAGTTATCCCTGTTGTCCTGAATGCCAACAGGCTCGTTGAGCCGCTTCTGCCGATGCGAATCTGAGCGCGCGTGGGGCGGAGACCGGCATCAATTGGCATAGCGACCTCGAGAAATACATCCAATATCTTCAAAGTGGGCTCGACAAGCGCAAGGCATCCGTTCTGCACCTCTTTCGTGAGTGGGACGAGCTCTTTTTCCCCGAGTCGGAGACGAGTCTCGCTGGCAAAAATGCCGATGATGATCGGGCGGAGCATGCGATGAAAGATGTGATGGATCTATTGGATGCAGATGCAGAGGAAGCACCCGCCGACACTCAGGCTGATAGCCCGTAGTTTACACATTATTTGTACATTGACTGGCATTATACATGCGCCGAAGAACTGAAATTTTCCATTCAAAACGGCCTGAAGCAATTTATTTTTGGCTCGTGGAGCCCGGTGGAGCCCCACCCCGCAGCCGGAGCAAGGTACATAACTCAGGTCATTTCGTCCCAACTTTTTACAGTCAGTCACATACGCGACTCACAACTGTTTGGCCCAGCACTAACTTACTTACCCGCTTACTTCTAGGTGACTAATGCTTTGTTACTTACTTACTGACTAACTGACCAGTGCCTTGAATTGAATGAGCGCAACAAAGCCCTTACCCTTGGAAAGGGCCCGGGGTGCGTGTTACCATTTTTCATTCCTTCGGCCAGCCGTCCGTATCCGGCGAAATAAGGAAGGATATTGTGAATACTGCGCTATCAGTCAGATAAGGTCAGTCAGACATGATATCGCGCTGTAGCGACATAAAGTACATTACTAAAACTTTTATGGGGCCCTCGGGCCTGATAGCCTTATATCACAGTATCCGGCAATATATGGTGATATATTCCAACAAAGATTTTTCCGACACGGAGGTGTGCTTGACTTGTTGCTTGAATGAACCACTGCTGACATATTCAAGAACAAGGATGTTTGCCTGTGGTTCCGATAGGCTTCAGTCATTATGGCCAGCAAAATTCAATGCCAGGCCCAACAGTTCATCTCCCCGGCGGAAATTATGTGTCACAGCGAAGTTACGCACAAAGTTATGCACCATCATATCCCATGCGTCCTCCTCCGTCTTCCTATCCCATGCATGCACCGGTGGCTCCTGCTATGGGATACACACCAAGCCACAGTGCATACTTCGCCGAAAAAGCGAAGCGTGTCATTTGTGTGAGTTTTTCATACACATTGTGAGATTCTTCTGATCTATGCTTATTAGATGGAGATCGCTTCAGATGTTCCAGTTCATGTGGGAGCTGTTGAGCTGAAGCGTATTTCCTTCGACACTATCAAGCCTTTGTGGGAGAAATTTGCCAGGGGTTTTGAGATAACTCTCAATAATGTTATACCTCGCGACGAGAACTGGGCCCTTCTTCGGGCCAAAAACCCAGATATTGATGTAATAGCATCGCGGTTCTTCAAGGCTCCATCGTCCACGAAAGCCTCATCGTCAGCCAATGCCGCCGTCCAGTTCCGTAGCAAGCAAAAAATCCGCCTGGAACTCCAAAATGAAGTTTACATTGCGTGGCAATCGTATATGGACGCTGCGCAAGAGTCTGATGAAAGTGGTTTTTCGGTGAGCTTTTACATCATATCAATATCTTGATCGTCTTTTGTTGATAAGAATAAATGACAGGTTCAATACAGCACACCATAGCTGTCTGCTACGACCAACAACAACATGACTGCACCATGGATCCGACGACAGCAACAAGACTGAGATTACCGTCTCCCAAGAGAGTTTTAGTCGTCGTGAGGACAGTCTTGCTGCCGGCCTGTCCAGTATGGCACTGTCAACAAAGCTAGGAGCAGCGGTGAGAAACTGGTCTTTCATGTTATGCTATGTGCAAATTTTCTTACTTAATTCTTTCAGTCATTTTCTTTGCGTAGAGCCCCTACGCTCAGTCCACCAACAACACCACCCCCCAAACGGATGCACCTGCAGCCGGGGTCTCCAGAGGTGGTGCGTGATGCGCTGGAAGCTATGCTCTTAAATCAGAAGCTTGCAGGAAAACAGGACATCAGTGGCTCAGTGCGTTCCCTTTATTGTGCTATTTGACTTTGCGACTTTGCGACTTTGCATATTCAATTTTTCTACAGTGAAAACTCGCTCCAGCCGCGTCCTTTTCTACCGCATCAGGGACTTCACCACTATTCAGGCGCTCATGAAGACCAACGGCTGGATGAGCTTCTGCCTGCCCCCTCAGCCGGTGGAGATCATTGTCGACTATGATCCAAATCACGCGAAGAAGGGAGCTTTCAAACAAGCCATGTTTGGAGAATCTGTTACACCCCTCTTCGACGACAAGACCAACTTGGAAATTTTCATCAAACAAGCCATCTACACGCAACCTCGGAAGAGCGGCGGCCTCACTTTCAAGCAAACCTTTGTCCACGATGCACCCATGCAGGCCAAGTTGCTCGAGATGGAGATGTGTCTCCTATCCTTTGGGAGTGGTGTTCTCAGCGGTTGTCATGCGTGGATGACCAATTTCATAAAAATCCACGGTAAACCTGACTTTGAGATCCCGCTCATGCGATTTGTCCAAGGCGGGCTAGCTATCTCCGAGGATGGCAGCAAGATCTTTCTCATAGAGGAGGCTATTCGCGTCATAGAGCATGGTCCATTCCACAAGTTCATGCACAATAGGAATGTTAAGCCTATCCCTCTCAAGGACGCCGACGATGCCACCCGAGGACGGTTCCTCGCGTTCACTCAACATTTGCAGTACTGGATGACGCTCAAGCTCTTTTTCCTGTCTAATTACCAAGGTGCGTCGGCAGATATCCTAGTTTTATGGGCTAAGACCAAGATCTGCAGGTGGCAAGGGGCTTTTGACAGATCCCCAAGTATTGTCCACCAGGTGAGGAGCTCATGATGTACTAGATCAATATAGAGTTAACAGTTTCACCAGCGAGCTCGGGGCAATTTTTGCGGAGGGAAACATCTCTTCGGGTTTTGCCAGCCTGGAGCAGGACCATATATGCAACGAGTTTTGCACGTTCTTCCAGCTCCGTATAGACTATCAAGATTGGCCCACCGACTCGGAATCCCCCTTATCTAAGTCTCCAGAGTCACCACCCGACAGATCTCAGCGGAACGATGGGGGCATCGAGGCATCGGACGGACCATTCTTAAATACTTTGCAATCGGACATGGACATCTCGGCCATCAGTTAAGCGCCCCTCACTTCCATTCACCGCCCTTCCATCCACTTTAGCCCCCACCTTAGCCCGTTTACCTCCCAGATACACATCTTTTATGATACACTCATGTTCGGTGCTTGCTCTATTTACCGACTCAACAAGCCCATTTACCTTGCCGACAACACTCTTTCACCGTCCCATTTCGTTTCTACCTTTATTTACCGCCCGCACACTGATAGGGTCCAACTTCACATTTACGCGTACTTACTTATTCAGAAAAACCTGTTCATTCGAATACAATCTACTTATGCCGTGAATGCTTCGTGGTGGTTGTGAAAAGAGTCGTGTGGTGACTGTGGCCTTGGGCTTAGTGTACCTCGCCGTTGGTCAGAAGGGTGTCCCAGGGGTCCTGGATAGCCAATCACCGGTATCTTCTTGAAAACCGGAGCCACCTAGTCCCTGTTGCCATAGTCGTGGGCCTTCTGGGAATGCTCTCGCCTGGCGTCTCTCTCTTGGGTTCATTCTCGCCCATTCCCATTGCCCTACGACCTGGAGCTCAGCGGTCCGCGGATCAGTCCACCACCGATCTCTCCATCCCAGAAAATATACGGCTGTCTCGAGGGTCAAGCACCTCTCAGATGCGTGATGAAGCCAAGACACAAGATCCATAACAAATGGTTGAAAGCTGTCAATACAGCATTGCGGCGCGACTGTGTTTTGACTGACAAGATTAAATTTGGATCACTAGCATTAAAAAATAAACTTGTTTTAAACACGTGGAGTGGCTTACTTATGGATGAGGACTCACTGCCGGATGATTGGACCTACACAGAGGGGGTTTTAGTGGGTATGCGGCCTATGGATGATAAAATTGGTATAGGATAATGTTTCGGGCCGGGGTCCCACACTGGTTGTATATTTGTGCGTAACGGCATTTCCTCCTGAGCAACTTTCCCCGGCTTTGACTGGCTAAAAACGAGCAACACAAGCGGATGAGCTTTGAATACTTCTGCAGAGTGAGTATCATTATCCCAAACACTCAAAAACAAAAACAAAAAACAAAAAAAACAAAAAGAGTTCTGAGCTGTTCGGACAGCGTGCGGCGATACAGGGAGCCTACAAGATCCTATGTGGAACGACGTCGCACGTAATGAGACCGTTGGACCACCCGCGAACCTCGCTGATCCGCAGAAAGCTGTTTTTCGAATGAATTGCGGTCCGAGCGATGGAGAGCGCGTGAGGCGGGAAATGGGCCAGAAATGTGAAGAGATGTGGCCAGGAATGTATTATGTAGGAGGTTGGGTGGTACCGGCCGCAGCTCGCAGACCGCAGAAATAGACATGGCGGTTCTAAGTAAGGAAGGCGCCTTCCGAATTGGGATGTTGAAGTCCTGGCGCCGAATTCAGCCGAGCGGCAATCGCCAGGCTGGTCATGTGATCAGCGCCTTCTTCTCCTCGCGCTCATGTCGCGTTGACGTGAAGCGCGATTCCGCGGATTTTTTCCGTTTCTTGGTGCCAAATTCACCTGAGGCTTTCCTGTTTCAATACTCTGGTTTCTGCCATCGCGTCAACCCGCTGTATGTGGCAGATTTCTGGATGCACTTCCGCGCGCTTTCGATACCCTTCAAACTGGCTCGCAGTCTAATTCGCCGGCAGAAGCTAGCTCTATTTTTGTTCCGCTTCTGATCCCCGGTCGTCTACTTCTCGCGCACGATGCACTTCTTGCGTCCAAGAACCTCTTCACGTTCCGAGGCTCCGGCGTTTCAAGGTGGTTGGCTTTGCCCACCTTCCGTTTCGGAGCACTGGTGCCTGGACTCCTCCTGAACGTGGCTGACTATCCTGTCTGGCTGGCCTGTTCTGGCCCTCATCGCAGTCTGCATCTATCTCAATCTCTTTCCCAATTTTCACGGGGATGGCATCTTTAGCGCTGTGCGTGCTTCTAATTATTGCTCGGGAACGAAGTCAATTCTTCGCGCAGACATGTTAGCGCTGCACGCACTTCCAGCCACTGCTGCGGTCGTGGCTCCCCCTGACTTCGATTTCCCGCCCTCGCGGACTTCTTCGGACCATCAGAGAACACACTGACGTTCTGAGCTTCTAATTATTCTCGCATTTCAAGGAGGTTTGTAGTTATTTTTAGCTGACTGGCCTTCTCGACGAAACTGCCGCTTTCTTCTGAGGCTAAGTTTCGCCGTGGTTCTGCGCCGGGCTGATCGTATGTCTCAGAATCATTCTAAATCCCAACTCCTGGAGAGGAGAACTCCGCCGCCCGCGCGCGGCGCAAGGGAAGCAAGGCAGAATCAATCGAAAGCTAAAATCTAAATGAAGGTGCGAGGCAAGTGCGCTTCCTGAATAATAATACATGTAGCTGTGAAGTATCCGCCCAACCACATCAAAATCTCCAAAATCCCGCCGCGCGGGCTTGAGGTGAGGTGGTGGTATTCAGCACATTCGTATGCTGACTTCTCGCGGTGAACCCAGCGCCTTTAATTTTTTTTCCTCCGCTGCGTGGCGCTCTCAAGGACGGTGCATACATCCTTGGATGGCATATCCATCCATTAACGCCCTTTTAAGTCTTACTGAATTTCCTGTTCACCGCTCTTTTCAATTTTGTTTCCCGCTGCGCGGCACCGGTTTTCTCAAATTATCTCGATCGCACGCAAGGCTAAGTGCTCGAGTTTGAATCCGAAGTTGTCTCGGTGAGTCGCATTTCACCTTGTGTATTCTCAGAAGATCTTATCTGGATCTTATCTACATCTTCCTGCCACGCCTGTCCACACCTTCCCACGCTCTTCTACGCCTGCCTCGACAATGGCCCAGACAGTCTTCGATGTCCAAGAGCTTTGCGACCATATCTGCGACGACATTGCGCTCCTTGCATCCTCCTACGACGATCTTAGATCCACTGCACTCGTTTGCCACACACTGTCTATCTCCGCCCAATCTCGAATCTTTCGCCACATCAGCCTCGAGCCATGGGAGCTAGTCCCTCGAGGGAGACAAGCTCTGCATTTAGCGCTTCAATCGGTTGTATCAGCATCCATTCGGCTAGCTGCCATCCTCTCAGCGTCACCGCGCCTACTGCGATCCACTCATCGTCTCAGCATAATCGCACAGTCGAAGGTCCTTTTCCCTCTTTCGAGTATACGGTTCCCAGCCCTGCAGAAACTCCGTCTCAATTTCTCCTGGACGGCCACGTCTGATTCCGATGCATTCCATCTGGCTCGGGACTTCGTTGGATTACCCTCGATCTGTGATGTGGGACTCCACAGCTTGTACTACAACCCAGAGCCGGAGCGTCTTGTAGCCATATTTGACGCGTCCGTTCCACATCTCAACTCAGTCACCTTTGTGGCTATCTTCACTCGCCCATCACTTCCGGCCGCATGCGTACCTCGTTCCCGAGAACAGCGTGCACAGATCAAACGGCTGAAGCTGGTTTTGGCGGATGACCTAGACCCCTGGCTCATTTCCCCCCAGTGCCCATTCGATTTCAGCCGTCTGGTTCATGTCGTGATCGAGGCTAAGGAAAGTCTCGCCCTGCTCCAGGTCCTGACCTCCGCACGCTTGACCATAACACACCTCGCACTTTTTGGCGGTGAGATTTCTCTTTCCGGATAAATCCCTCTCACACTGATGGTCCCTTTAGCGATCACCTCGCAGGTCAATCTGTCCGAGTTTCCCGCCTTGACCTGCCTAGAGCTGCGCCATTCAAATTGGCAACCGCTCCATAGTCTCGGGCTCGATAACTGCTTAGAGAGCCTCGTTCTCTATTTCCCATCCTATGCATTCCAAACCCACCCGGAATCGCTCTCAGAAATGGATGCGTTCGTTGCAAATTCCACAATGCCGAGCCTCCAGGAAGTGGAGGTGCGCTTTGGTGGTGAAAAATCCGAGTTGAAGGCAATCACATCATATTGCCCCCAACTGCTGGCCAGAGGCTTGCTCGCAGTGACCACCCACCCAGGTCCGTATTTTCACCTGCAAGATATTCCTCTGGATCTCAGTAATTTGCTAGATCGCACTCGGTCTGCCTGAGCCTTCGACTGCGTTGGTTTGTTTCCTTCTTCGGCCCAAGCCTTACCGATAATCATATCATGTCAGCCGCATAGTATTTCCTTGGAGTGCCACCGCTATCTCGTTACCGTTCTGGCTGTTCTTTGTGTCGGTTTACTTCACGAACTCTAGAGTCTTTCCCGGCCGCTAAGTTGAGAGGTGTACATGTCGTGTGGTGTGCACAGCATGTATCATGTCCGCTCCAGCCTTCACAAAGTCCAAGAAGCAGGCTGTCGTCAAAGGATTCCCTCCATTACAACCATGCATTTCAGCGGGTGGGGTGTAGTGTACTGCACACTACTGTGAATATTTATCTAAGCGCAGACAACTCAGCTGCAGAGGAGGCCGAATTTGACAGCCAGAAACGAGCCTCTCTTTTCATTTCCATTCCGACGCGTAAGGCAATTGAGCTTACTTGGAGACGTTCAAACCACAGGGAAGGACTCGGGCGTGGTGTTAGCCGCACCGCTGCAAATACTGGCTGACTCCGGATACCATTCAGCCGCAGGACGGGGCTCAATTCCCTGCGCCCGACTAAGTGTTTGCGTTATACAGCGAAGAAATCGGGCTAGATATGATGGATCGCGGAAATTAACCGGTGACCCACACAATCCAACGATGAATGCCGTGCCGAGTCAACCAGACCGTTGCGAACGGGATTCGTATCTACAGCGACGCATCAGACGAGGCCTTCTAACTCAGTTAGCATCAATTCATTCCACCGTGCCTTCAACGTTCAACGCGTTCAATTTCCCGTTGATCTCCGCGATGAACCGCGGCCTGAATTAAAAGGTCACCTTGTATCCGACCTGTCTGTCCACCTTCCATCTACACTGACCAGCGAGCTCGGCCGTGCGGGTTTGAGATGGCGCAGGAAGGGCACCGTCCCAACGTAGCTCCACGTCTTGAGCTTCCCGGGGTGCCCAAAGTGGAGTTTCCAGATAACCATGAACAAGAGTCGGAACACATCGGTCTGGGTGCACTGCGTCGGATGCGCTGTCTGCGACTCTGCGTCGATGTGGGTGCGGTGGTGGCAGTGGAAGCAAAGTGGAACAAAGTGGCACTGGAACAGTGGAAGACGAAGAAACGCGCGTCACGCGACCGACGCGTCGAATGTAAGGATAGACACGGATCGCGGGTACACCCGTGGGTTTGTACCCGCGGGTGAGGGCAGGTACGGGTACGGGTCGTGATTTCAGACCCGCGCTCAACCCGCATATCCGACCCGTGTACCCGCGGGTTTTGCGCATCTACTATTTGTCCCTCATTATGTAGTAGTTTCCTTCAAATTTTCATGCTGTATAATAGTACCTCACCCCAGCTCCAAGCTGGAGTATTTCCACATCAACAAATTCAGCAAAAGAGCAATTTCAACTGTTGAGAAGCAGCTTCGCACCCGGTTCAACCTCTATCGAGAGCACACAGCAGAGAACAAACCCAAATCTAATTAATTATTAAATAGTCTACATTTTACTGCACCGTGCTTGACCGTGCTGGACAATAAGATGTTCTCGATGCTGGGAATTCCGCGGGTATACCCAACGGGTTTGGGGACCCGCGGGTGCATTGAAGACCCGCGGGTAACCCGTACGGGTTTTAGACCCGACCCGTACGCGGTTACGGTTTTTGCGGGTACGGGTACGGGTAAGCCCGAATGTACCCGTGTCCATCCTTAGCGACTCGAATGCCCATCAGATCCCAGCCCCAAATAGATGACAGCACGGTCTGCGAGTCCACGCCAATCCAGTACGTTTAGGTTTGGCGTAATACATTAGTAGGCCCGCCATCCCGTTTACAATTTCATTCATTTGCCATTCCCCATCCGATCCAAGAAAATTCATATACACTGTATCGCCCAAGCTTTAGTGCCATTGGCCCGCGCGAGGAGCACCGGTGGGCCTGATGAGCGGGAAGGCGGGAAGGTCCACTGAATTCCAACGAGCAACGCATTTCATAGATTGCCTGCGGCGCCCGAAGAAAGAACGCCTGCGGCGCGTGCAGGGGAGACTTGCTCGCCTCCGGCTCGCAAGGGCCCGCGCTCGACCCGCCCACCGTTCCCTCGCGGTACCTGCCTGTGTAGAGAGACTAGATCCGAATCGGCGCCGGGCGCGGCGACGTGAACCGACTCGAACATAAAGTGGTGATCCGTGGACGTGGACGTTTTCGAGGCGCGGATCTAGAGGCGAGAGCGGAAGTGGCAAGGGTCCTATTTTAAATTTTGCGAATAGCGCAGGCCGTATCCGTGGCAGAGAAACGTGAGGTCAGTGGTCACGCGCCCGACGCGTCGCCGATCCATCAGATCGCAACCCCAAATATGGGACGATAGGTACACGGTCCCCGCTCACGCTCACATGCACTGAACCTCCGACGCGTAGCACATGCATAATAATTGCTCCATCCATTCCGTCCCAGTCGCTACTTGTTTGCTATTTTTTTCTCGCCGTCTGCCAGTGGATGCCGGGATCGAGTCACTGAGACAGACATATGCGGAAGAAGCAAAGTACATAGTCTCTTATGAACAGACGGTACAATAATATTCGCTCGTACCTCGTAATATTGTAGGGGTTGATGTCCGGATCAGCTGGGTAGTTATCTGCCAGTGGCTGTGAAGTTATCTGCCACCTTCGCCATTTCACTTCGTTCTCGGTCTCCTTAAATCACACAAATAATCAGGAGTGCACAGTAAAGAAATTGGAGTCGATCCCACTTTTCAAAATGTTGCAAACGATGCAGAGTGTAATATACTGAGCTGATGGCAGATAACCGTCACATCGTGACATCACGTATTATCTGCCCTCCACGTACAACTTCCAACATTGTCCATCCGTCGGACGTCCACAACATCTCTGGATTATAAGATGGCCACGCATTCATCCTCTCGGCCCACAGACTGCCGGCTTTTCTGGCTGTAATGTCAAGAACCCTGACTACAACAATATTCAACGCTCCAAACAGGAAACTCTGGTGAACCAGTTACCACATGGCTGGAATTTAAACGCGCAGAGAGGTGCAGCTCGCCGTTTCAGCTCCGGAGCGGTTTGTATCATTACCCTCAACAGGATCTGAAACTCCTCAGCATGTCACCATCAATTCATCCGTCCCACCGAACCTTGGCCGAACCCTGTGCATCGCGCGCACCAACGAACATCCAATGGGATATTTTTGAAGGCACACTGAGCAGAAACCCGGGCTTTCTCTTCTTCCTTCCCTTCTCGCTTTATTTTTCGTTTTTGTCCCCGTTGACACCCAGGAGAATGAAATACAAACCGTGATAAGAGCGAAGCCAGCCACACGATCCACGCGTCCAACATCGAGCAAACACTCGTGGTACTCACACGCACACTGAGATTTAACGCCACTGACCCGCGCAATCCATTCCCTCTTCTTCTTCTCTCTCTGTCCCATGATTAACAAATCCCGCCATAGCGTTAATCACGCAAATCTTGTAACCCCGTACCGCAGCTGATCTCAAGGCGCCGCAGCGCTATAGATCTACTATAATCATCGACAGTGCTCCACAGAGCTGTAGCTCAAGTCAGCACAACTCCAACGCAATGCCTGGGAAAGCAGATCGCCGCGGCTAGCGGAGGGGAAGGTCACGAGTGTTTGAAATGCTGTAGGCTGCATGTAGACTCCGCCCTCGCGACGATTAGATCTCTGCCCAGAGATGAATGCGCGCGCGAGGTCGAGGGTAGAGACTGGGGGCGGGATGCAGGGCCTCCCAGATAATTAATAGCGCCATGGAGCGACTTAGGGGTTTGGCGATCACGGCGATCATGGTGCGGTGGCGGTGCTGATGCGCCTGTGACTCTTGCACTTGGCCACGCTCGCAAGCCTCTCTCCCGTTGTCCTGCGCAAGCCTCCTCCAGCCTTGCGGTCGCGCCAATTATGACGGTAATTAAAAGATCAGATATTGCCAAAGGCCTAGTCGCCTTTGCCTTTGCCAAGGGACTCAGATTAGTTACTGGAATGTCTTGGCCCTACCCGATCAGTCCCTGCGGATCCGCGCGCTGTATAAACGGACTTCCGCTCCTCCTTCATCGCACCATGGCTCCCACTACCACTAGCACCACGCCGACAACGACCCCGCGCCCTGCCGCCGCGAAGAGGCTATCCACCCCAATACGCCTCCCCTCCTTCGCCCGCACGCCCAAACACACGGCGACGCTGGACGCAGAGGCAGAGCTCGTCTCTCTTTGGCCGCGCCCGCGTGCCCGCCGTGCCTCGTCCACGACCTCCACATCCTCCACGTCGTCCACGTCGTCCACCTCTTCCGGAACGTCGTCGAGTTCGGCGTCCTTCTCCTCGGACTCGGGCGCGCCGAAGAGCAAGAGCCGGAAGATGCACGCCGTCGACATAATCATCGTGCGTCCCTTCCCCTCCTTGCTCTTTCGATGCAGTACTGATATAAGTTGGCAGAGCGGCGTCTCATCCCTCCTCATCATACCCATGCCCTTCCTCAAGCGTGGCTCCTCTCCCCCTCCTCCTTCCGCCACGGGTGCCACGGATTCCATCCCCCCGCGCGCCCGCGCGAGACGGTTCAGCCTTCCCTCCCTCCCCGCCCGCCCCGCCCGCCCCATCCCCACCACGCACCAAAAACGCAAGTGTCGGGTTTTACCGGACGTGCCGATGCCGGCGCCACAGGAAGTAGACGACGGGGAGGCGCGCCGCCGTTCCTGCGCAATACGGGAGAGCGTGCCTCCCCAGGAAGATCGCACCGTCCGCTTCGTCCTCCCGCCGCCCAAGTTCGCGCCACCGATCAGCTGGCCAGGCGCGGGGCGTGGGAGGGGGGACGAGGAGCCGGCGTGGAGTGATTTCATGTGAGATGCGAGGGGATGGGTGAGATGTGAGATGTGGTGCGCGGTGTGGTGCGCGATTCGGGAGCTGGTGGGAGGTGCGTCTCGCGTGTAACTCCCTTTGCGTGGTGTTGATGGTGTTGAAGGTGTTGGATCCAGTCCAAACGACACGGCGCCTTATGGTTAGGACGGCCTGGTGGCGGATGGTCCGCACCCACAATGTTTCACAGATTCCCTCTATGTTCAATGGGCACCTCGTTCGATTCGGGACTAAGCCATGAAGTGGTGGGATCTTTTCTTTTCCACTTCGTTGTCATCTCAATTGCCATCCGCGCTGAATCTATCGCTCCAGAGCTCAATTTTCCTTGCAAAGGCCTAGTAGGAGATGATCCGCACCCACAATCAATAATCTGCATCATTTGGTTCAGTGGGCACCCGTTCGATTCGGGACTGGGCCATGGAAGGATTGAGGCGTCCTTTTGATAGGGTTCTCTTCATATCCACCCCTATCAATCATGCCAGTGCCTAAGTATCTTCCCGTAGACTCAACTCTTGAAATTACATGATCAAGCCAGGACCTGGCCGAAAAATTCCCAACTGCTAAATGCATTGCGGCACCTCATGATCAAAGCTATATTATTGCTCGAGAAGGCTCGGTAGCGGATAGTCCGCACCCACAGTACATACGTGGAATGCTTGTATGTAACTCGGTTTCAGTGGGTAGCCCGTTCGATTCGGGACTGGGCTATGCTCGAGAAGCCTTTCAGGATTTTGTTTTGGTTGGTTCTCTTCATATCGACGCCTTTATGATCACCAAGGCGGCCCGGCACATTCTCAACCATTGCTAAACCGCCAAAGTCGTCGGCCCGGGTTTGGCCATCTCAACCACTGGTAAATGCATCGCACCTCGATTTTTTTCTAGGAATCAACTCCGCTTAGGAAGGCCTGGTAGCGCATGGTCCGCACCTACCATGAATAAGCGGTCACTGCGTCATTTCAGTGGGCACCCCGTTCGATTTGCGACTGGGCTATTATATGGCAGCCTGGTCAACTTTTTTCTCTTCATATCGCTTGACCATCATGCCTATCGTTCCAGGACTCACATTTATCAGATCTCGGTGTGTCCTACTCGTGGATGGTCCGTGATCACAGCTGTTGGATCAATAAAATCATCAACCAAGAATTCTCAAGCACTGGTAAATCAATCAGACCTCACCCAGTGCTCACACAAGCTTTCGAAGGCCTGGTAGCGGATGGTCCGCACCCACAACGAATGAAAAAGCAGTCGGTTGTCTCAGTTTCAAAGAGATCCCCGTTCGATTCGGGACTGGGCCATGCCGCGGTGGGAAACTTTTCTTTTCCACTTCATTGTCATTTCAATAGCCGTCTGACCTAAATCCTAGCACACCTTACATAGGAATCCATTCCGCTTGGGAGGCCCGGTAGCGGATGGTCCGCATCCATAGTGTATATCTTACTTCGAGACCGAGTGATGGGCGAGGTATACGTGTTATGGGCAACGGAGGTAGTGGCAACCGGGCACGAGTGGTGGACGGGATACCTGTGGTATGGATGCTCGGTGTAGTTGAGCACAAGCCAAGCCACTCAAGCCCAAGCCACACAAGCCCGCGGCTGCCCGCCTCACCAATTCAAACTCCGCTAAGGGAAACAAGCCATTCGGCCGTACAGTATTCCATACACTGATACAGTCAGTACACAAGCACGCCTGGTAATTTGTACAGCCTCCAATCTAAGAAGGACACACGGGTCGATTTCTGCTAAAGATAGGCTTCCGAAGATCTAGACACGCGAGCGCCTGAGCGCCTGAGCACAAACCAAAACCGCACCGCCTATTCGTCGAGCACCCCGAAAGTGAACATCGCGCCACTGCCATCGGCGAGGAGCAGAGCATCTCGTAACCCGTCGGGCGCAGCGCAAGCCTGCCGTACGGCCGCTCGAGAATGAGGTGAGCGTCGCGCTCAGGGAGCGTGTCGGCACCGCCAGCCAAGGCAGCGCCGTTATGCTCTGCGGCGTGTGTGCCATCCGCGACTTTCGCGTCCGCCTCGAAGCTGAGCTGGTCGTCGTAGTACTGCGGCGTAAGCGCAAGTGCCAAGTTATGCAGAGCGCTCCAGTTGCCGCGCGCGCGCGCGGCGAGGAGCATCCCGAGCGGCGCGCCGTTGGAGCCTAGACGTCGAGTTGGGGAGTACGGGAAATGCTCGGATAAGTCGCATAACTCGCCTGGTAGATACATCACCTGCGGCGCGTTTCAGCACACGCTGAGAGGTTGGCCCTCGTACGTGCGGCCGCCGATGAGCGCGTGGACTTGGAGGTGCTGGCCTGCGCGTCAGCCCGAAGGGGTGTGGATCTACGGGTGAGTGCGTTAGCGTTAGGTACCGTGAAGATTGAGGGAAGGATGGGGAGAAGAGGGAGGAAGGAAGATGAGTAGGTATGGAAGGTGCGAGAGAAGGTGTGAACGAGGAGAGCA
This sequence comes from Mycena vulgaris, assembly GCA_029204335.1. NCBI lineage: Eukaryota > Fungi > Basidiomycota > Agaricomycetes > Agaricales > Mycenaceae > Mycena > Mycena vulgaris. The sequence goes on along the minus strand of JARGYA010000388.1, from coordinate 59,094 downwards.
GGATGGGGACGCGAAGGTATGGACCGTCGGACGCAGGCGAGGAGTAACGGGGCGGAAAAGAATGAGGTACAACGGATAACTCGATGGGAGAAGAGGGCGTTTCCGCACGAGGAGGAAGGAAGATGAGTAGGTATGGGAGGTGCGGTAAGAGCCACGGCATGGCGTAGGTTGTGCGGTAGCAGATTGTTGTGAAGAACGCCGGGAAGGTAAGGAAGCTGAAGGGAGAGTCAGCGATACGGATACAAGAGGGAAGGAAAAGGGAGTAGAGAGTTGGGGACGAATCGCCCACACGCCCTTCCCCACGGCCCAAAACAGAAAAAAAAACTAATTGAATCACCAAAAAAGCGCTGTAGCACTGCCGGCGCAGCGGCGCGAGGCTGCTGAACACGATGATGCAAAGGCACCCGAGTGTGACAACGCCGGAGCCCTCCTTCTGCTGCGTGAGGATCGGGAGGTCCCATACCTGCGGGCAGGGGTTAGTGATACTGGGGTATGGCGTGGGCGAGCGAGCGAGCTTAGGAAGGCGGCATTCGATACTGCGCTGAGGCCCCGCGGCAGGAGAATGAGGGTCGGGAAGGAATGAAAGAAGGGTGGGGGAGAGATGCGAAGAAAGGAGTGCTCGGGAAAGGATGGGGCGCAAGTGGAAGGGAAAGGTACGCATCAAGCGCCGGATAAGCGCCGCAGTCTACGCACACGGCGGAGGCAAGGATCACAAGTACCTGAAGCGAAAGATGAGGAGAAGGGAGGAGTTCGGACAGGGGAAAGCAGAAAGGACGCACGATGTGGTTACTAATCCACAGCGCGCCGTGCACAATGGCGCCGAGGAAGAGCACGCGCCCGGCCTATCTGTGAATCATTTGTCAGTTCCTGGCTGGATCAGGAGATTGGCAGGATGAAGTAGGGGGTGTGGACGAGAAAGGCGCGAGGAAGTGGAGGAGGTGCGGAAGAAAGAGTGGGGTGGGACTTTTTCGGGGGGTTGGGATGGGAAGCAGAGAGATGCGACGGACCGATGTATGTAGTTTAGCTTGGTGTTGTCGACGCCGGGGCCGAGGAGGAGCACGGTGAGTGGCGAGTTCCTGGATGCGAAGAGGAAGACACGCGGCAGTTGGGCGAAGGGAAGGCTGCGTGTGTGGATCAGTATCGCGGGGGATCGCAGACGGGTATATCTGAAGCATAGGTAGAAAGTGTAGCGCACTCGGGCCGACATTCAGAGTAATTCCCGGCAGACTCCACAGTCGCAACCTCAGCGCGCGCGCGCGAGGGGCCGAGGAGGATCTGTAGCTGCACGTCGACGCCGCAGCCTGCGCAGCATCACGCGTCGTGGCCTGCTTGCGCTGCGCCCTTCATCTTGCGGCCTCATCTGTATGTGCGGTTGACTCGAGGTGGTGGACAAGAGGGCATGCTATCGATGGGAAAGCATTAAGGGACAGTCTGACTGGGCGAGTGCTTTGCGTTGCGGAGGTAATGCTTGAGCTTAAATTTGCTCAAAGGCGAGGACGAGATGTTGGGGTCGGCTTGCGCGGCGGTGGAGATCGTCGGCGAGCGAATAGCGGGCTAATATTGCGACAGGGTTAGGGCAGGTGTCCTCGGGGCTCAGCCCGCGCGGGCTCGATGGTGTGGTGGAGGCAGATGTGGGATGCGAAGCGGCGATGTTTGCGTGCGGACCTGCTGCGAACGGTCGTGAATGGGAAGAGAGAGGCGTCAGGTGATCGGCCGGATTTAGGAGAGTGTCCACAACTTCGGCACGATCATATGATCGGCCGCCAGCGCGTAGGCACGTCGCGCAGAGGTTTTAAGTGGACATTGGGACTGAGGCCTTTGGAGAGAGCGCTGATTGCGGCCTTGTTGTCGGAATGGACGAGGAGATGAATATCTTGATACTCGAGTTGGACGAGGAAGTGATAAAGGATCTCGATTACGATAGCCTCGAGCCAGCAGATGTCGCGGCCGGTTTGATTCCAACCGTCGCGGAGCTTAAGCGAATACCGAGTCCTCAAGAGGTCGATGCGTCGAGGTAGATGCCATGATCGCGCAGCGGCCCCCTAGCGGGTACAGCTGTCGAAATGCCAAAGCGTCCTCGAGGCGATGGAACAGCGGCGCGCGGACATGTTGCTCTTGTAATGCACCATCGCGTTCGAGAAGACAGCCAGCCGTGAGTTGCCCTTGCAGAAGATGAACACCAGAGTCGCGGCGTTCCGTGGATCTCTTGCAGCTCAAGAAGGGAGAACATCTGCGATGCGTTGGCGCTCTTGATCATGCCGGCAACGCGCGCGAGGTACTTCAGCCACTGGGGCTCGTGCAGTGAAACGCGCCCCAGTGTTATTAATAGGTCCCACATAAAACCCAAGAAGACCATTGTGTTCTTGTATGTATCTCTTGTCGGACTTGATGGGGGGCCATGACATGTCGAGGGAGGCAATGAAGGCGAAAGCGGTGTTACAGTCGAATCGGTAAAGGCGGGAGCCGTCGCGGAAGGGGCCGGTCTTGTTCGGTAGCCGCAAACTTGCCAGATCGTCCCGGCGTCGTCTCGCGTTTCAGCTCGCCAAATGTCGATAAGGGCCCTGCAGATCTGTCCCGCGTTGCTGCTGGCCGAACCGGGGCCGAAAGGGTAACAGTGGTCCAGGAAGAACCCGTCGTCGTTGCGGACGACGAGGAAGGGCTTGTGTTCTGGGAGGACGGGGTAGGTGCAGTGGAAAGCCTTGATGTCGAAGGCGCAGGCCTGCGTGCCCGCAGGGACTTTAGAGATCTGTGCATGCGGTTAAGGCGCTGATGTGCGATATGATGGGATGCGGAGGCAAAGGTGCTGGGCCGTGTACGCGTAGTACAGCTCCGAACAATCAAAGTCAACAAATTCGCTAGCAGGCCAGATATTTCTTTCTGAGCTTGGCTGAGTTCAGAATCAGATTCAGCACCCCAGAATAAGTTTTAAACCGATTTTTCCCGATTTTTTCCACGAGAAAATGGGTTTGGCCAAAGGTTTCGGCCAGTTGAACAAAATTGTGTATACCTCTTTGAGTCCCTGGAGGGTAACCAGGACTTGAGTTTACCATCCTAATAGCCAAAATGTCTGAAATGAGCTTCAGGACTGTTTTACTATCCCTGAAAGTGACTTCCAACTTTTCCCTTGAACCCATGGTCGCTGAAGCCAGGTTCAAGTGCGACTGTTATGTCACGGTAACACCCAAGTCTGTCCACACAAGGGCTCGTTAGGATCATGCTCAGATAGGTGGAAAGAGTTTAAATAAAGATTTTCATGATTTTACTTCTTATTTTCGGTGTCCGGCCAAAATTTTGGGGTCCGACCAAAGAAAAGTCTTATTAGGGTCGTTCACAGTAGCCCTTTTTTGCTCCCTTTTTCTCTCCCTTTTTCTGCACTTTTTGAGACTGGTCCGTTTTCAGCCGGGTTTTTTTTCTCTTTTCACTTTAAACATGTAAAAAGAACTGAAAAGGGAAAAAACCAGGGACCTAAACGCAAAAGGGGGCGGAAACACAACAAAAAGGGAGCCAAAAAGGGAAGAAAAAAGGGCTACTGTGAAACCCCCCCTCGGAAGCTCCCTTTTTCTGCCCTTTTTGGCCCCCTCTTTTCGTTCCTTTTCTCAATACTGTGTGTTTCATGCAGAGCTGGAAGATCTGATTGCTACTAGGTCATCAGAGAGCACTTTGGGCACTCAGTTTGAGGTCTGATCCAACCCTAATATTATTTTCATCAACCATTTGCACTGAAAGCATTGGTCTGGAAAAAAAGAACAGAAAAAGGGAGGGAAAAAGGGAGTGAAAAAGGGCTACTGTGAACGACCCTATTTTCTCGGCAACGGCTCGATAGTTTTGGGTCAAAATATTTCTGGGACCTCCTCTCACTGTTTCCTTTTGATTCCGATGGGTATCGGAGTTTAGGTAAGTGATCAGCAAATTTGTTGACTTTGATTGTTCGGAGCTGTAGACGCGGAGGCTGAATCCTAGATTCTTCGTAGTCGGCACGTCTTCCGCGCTCTTCAACAGTGTTTTGTGCGCCTTGCGAATGCTGAGCGTCGTGATTTTACTGGTTGCACTCCTGCAAGTCCATGTCGTCCGGGATGGGGAGGTCGAGCGGTTGTTTCCTCCAAGCTGCAAAATCAAATGTCGGGTCGAGGGGAAGGTCCAGACCGCATACTGATTTGACGGGAGCCATGTGTTGTGGAGAACTCGAGATTTACGGAGTATGAGGTGAGGAGGAGCGAGGTATGGATGAGCGGAAGAGACATGCAGAACGCGTCGAGGGAGAACATATAATCACGTGTAGGTATTGATCGCGCCTACAAGGCGCCTAGGTGCTATGAGCGATAATCCTCCTATCTCCCTTATCTCCCACTAAGAATGCTCGCAAGCTCACTTTTCTTAGCTCACATCTGCCAGTCTATTGTATTTGTCCATCACCAATAAGCCAGGTATGAGCCTCGTGTTGGAGTGCCTGTCTATGTACATTGAACGTCTGTCTACGAGAGACAACCATCTCCACAGCTTCTCCATCATTCCCCCCTCGGAAACGTCACGGATCCAAGACTCGTTATTGGGTTTCGACATTAATTGCCATATTTTTAGGACAGCTCTTTAGACATATTAGAGTGGCCATTCAAAGGACTGATTGTTCAAAGACATTCTTGGGGCACGCCCGTTCCGACCCGGCTGGCTCAAAGGTCAGTCTGCCAAGTCATTGCATTTGTCCATCGCCAACATATGAGCTTCATGTTGGAGCGTCTGTCTACGTTCCTTCAGCGTCTGTCTACGAGAGACAACCATCTCCACAGCTTCTCCATCATTCCCGCCCGAAAATATCACAAATCCAAGGCTCATTGTTGGGTTTCGACATTGATTACCATATTTTTAGGACAGCTCGGTGCGAAGTGGAATACCGAATCTGGCGTACTCCCAAAAGTGTCTTTGCCTAAAATCCCTGGTGTTTAAATAGAGGCTGGGATGATTACAGCTGAACTCGCCATCCTGCCCCGCAATGTCTGCTCCTCCTGATCCTACCTTCGATGTCCACCTCTTGTGAGTCAAACCAATTTCCTGTCCAGGGGATTCTCGGGGTAGTCTGACCACCCTCAGGTATGGCCCACTTCTCGTCGGAGTGTTATTCAATATGATCCTGTATGGCGTTAGTCTTCCTTTTCCCCCCGCATCTTCTGTTCTGATCAACGTACATACAGGTGCTGGTCGCACAGGTGGGTGCTCTGTAGCAGCCGCGGCTAGTATCTAATCAGATTGATTGCGACAGCAACTGACCTACCTCCAAACATCGCACAAGAATCCACGGTGGATGAGTACTCTGGTAGATACAGATCCCCTTTCAATCCAGAACTAGGCTTGATTTTTTGCAGGTTTGGGGAGTTTTCTTTGTGGAGACAGCGAATACTGCACTGGATATAGGCATGATATATGAACCACTGATCCTCCACTACGGTGCGCTTTCAAGTTGTCCGACTCAAAGGAGACGCCATTCATATTCTTGTGCACAGGCGCGCTCCCGGTTAACCTGCCTACTGTCTTCATCACGCGTACGGCATCTTAGTACTTACCCCCCGACTCTGTTTTTAATTTCTTCCACCGTTTCAGAACCAATTTGCGTGATGCTCGTTGGTTTCCCCATCCAACTGTTCTTCATCTGGCGCATTTGGAATCTCACCGGGCAGAACGTTATCCCTTTCGTCATCTTCGTTTTCTCTCTAGTCGCTCTTGGTGCGGATTCCAACTCTCTAGGCTGATATACCGGCTAACCCGCGCTGTACAGGTGGTGGTCTGTGGACGACGGTAGATAATTCGATGCCATTGACCGCGACCAACAACGCTGATCATTCGTTCCCTCAGGTCAGGATTCCTTCCTTCGCGGAATTCCGCCGAATCCCGCTCCTGCACACGTCGGCGACGGTGTGGCTTATAGGGTCCGCGGGCACCGATTTGTGCATTTCCTTCAGCCTGGCCATCGCCCTGGTATGTGTCATGGCGGCCCAAAAAACGCCTGTGTCTTACGTCGATTTCAGAAAAGAATGAAGACTGGATTTGCCGCCACTGACACCGTGGTGGATAAGATTATCCGGAGTACGTTCACTGCTTTCATGTTGAAATTATGGTTGGGCTGATACCCATGCAGTGACTGTGCAAACGGGAATGTTGACGTGTGTTTCATTTCCATCTCAATTCTTCAGGGTACTCAAGCACCTCTTTAACAGTGCCCTCTTCAGTATCCTGGACGTCGTCTCCTTCCTCACAATCGCCGTATGTATTTAATGCCTGTCATGAAAGTCCAAACTGACCCACGATTAATCGCAGAGTACAACAGTGTACGCCTTGCGGAGCACTATCCCCCTCCAGAGCTGACTTATCCCAAAATACAGGAATTTCATGTGGAATATCCCCATCTCGAAACTTTACTCCAACTGCCTAATGTCGACCTTGAACGCCCGACAGGCGTGGAACAAGAACCTGGGCGATCATGTGCCGTCATTGGGGCGACAACAGCCTGCTGTCCTTTCGGCCCCACGCTTTGCCCTCGATAGCAAGGACACGGATACAATGGACACCGTACGTCAACAGTGTTGTGTGGTAAATGCCGTTTATCTGATTTGGGATGGTGCAGAGCATGGGCCCGTATACCAACAATGGCGGTCAAGATAACGGATACGGGATTCACATGAACAAAGTGCGGGCATCCTCGTATCCAACCCCAAGCTCCTGGTAACCGATGCATCATTCAGATTGTCGAACGGGTATAGAATTCGCTGTTAATTCACAATATATGTACGAGGGGCTGTGGATTATAGCGTTCTCTTAGTCTGTCTATTTATTTAATTCGTGGGCGTGTGTAAGGTACTCCATTATCAATGTCTTAAGCCCCGTTGCACAGTGGTTTCCTGTGTTCTTTTCTTTTGTGATTTCTTTAATTGGGAGGGCGTGCACTGAACAGTGGATTGATGCTTACTCAGTATTTACTCGGGAGCCCCAGAAAAAGTTCAGTCGACACTCAAGGATAGCTGCTCCGACACACCGAATGAACCGAAGTTCAGCTGGCGCAGATGCCGGCCGGGACACGGAAATTTCAGGTCGCCGAGTTTCCAATGGACGGCGTCTCAGGAGACCGAGTTGGCATCTGATGGCCAAATCAAACCGCCGACTCCAGGACGATGCTGGACTATGCGTGCGAAGCTGAAAGCCCGAGGCTGGGCCCCGGGCTGGAAGGTGCCTACTAACTTTCATCTCCGGGCTGGGCAGTGGCTCTCAATCCATGGTGCATACATATTGGTTTCCGATGCATGGCCTCAGGTCATTCGTTCGTTAACTCCGACTTTGCCTTGTCCCCGTAGGCCCTGCGAGACGGGCTAAATGAGAAAGCCGAGAACAGCCCAGACACACAACCTATCACCAAGTGCGCCTTGTTAAGCTGTGCCGTGCGAGAAGTCTTCGAGTACATCTGGCGCTGGGTTACCTCTTCAATATAAAGCTGTTCACGGAATGTACAGCCTTAGAGTGGCTCGCCAGGATTAATTACTTCAATCATAATAGCCTGGTTGCGCAGGAGCCATTGGAGCCATATGATGGCATTTTTGCTGTGCGCAACTAGATGGCCCCACGGCCAAAATCTGACGTCAATGGCTTTGTGGAGCCATTCACCCGCCAAATTTGCGCACGCTCCACAAGCCATCAAATGGCTCCAATGGCTTCTGCGCAACTTGAAGCTCTCTAATATTAAATGCGCTCCCAGGCCTATGGTAAGCGTCTATTATAGGGTAGGTCCGGGTCCCGGGCCTGGCCCCTGAATCAATGCATCGGCTCAGCAGCAGTTCGGGATTTAAGGTTATCCTTGCGCTGAATCATGCTCGCATCCAGGACGCCTTCCAGGGTAGCAAGATCTATATTTGGCTTTGCGACCAGCGTTCGGCCAGAAATGTAGATGCAGAAGAAGGAATTAGATTGTCCAAGTTGTTTCACTTAATCTCTCGCGGAACGAGGAGCAATAGAAGGATGGGCTTTGAATGATACTGAACGTCGTTCTCTCTCTCGAGTAAGTTGGTTATTCAGGAAGGATACGGAAGAACATGGCAGCAAAATAACCTCACCAGCGCCCAGCGGCAAATTGCAGCTCGGACTTGAGTCCAAGGATCCAGAGGCGCTGCGAGCTCGCGCATGAACGGAAGAGGAGTGCTAAAATCCAAGGAGCTCGAAGAGTTGAGAGATGAGGACTCTAGATCACTGAGCGCACTGAGCCCAAAAACGTGCGGCACGGTCCTCAGTCGCGTCCTCGGCTCTAGTTCTGCTTATTGGGATCATGTTCGAGCGTAGCTGAATTGAAGTAACTGGATATCCAAATGTATGTGACCGCAACGCCTTTTGCTCTTCCTCGTTTCTTCGGATTGTTTAGAGTCCAACATCTGCGCTTCACAAAGGGCACACGGTCCGACAGCTGCCGCGCCTCGGAATCCATATCCCGTGGGGATCCAGGTTGAGACGAATTAATACGTACACACTGGCTCTGGGTGGGACGGACAAGGTAGGACAACAATGCAAGGGTGCGGGGCCTACATAATTCGCAATGTGCAAAAAGACGGATCATATCAATGAATGAAGGGACATACACGGGGGATCCTGTTGGTTCAGACTAGTCAGTCAGGCGTTCCATTAATCGGCCAGGGGGTACGTACGTTGGCCTCGCCGCCTGTATTCAAGGGCCGGTCAACATGGGCGCCGTGACGGGGAAACGAAAGTGGGAAAACACACAAGAAATACTCTGAGGCACTGCCGCGCTGCCCTGGACCAGGGCGAGCACGAGGAAGAAGATTGAGGCGAGCTGGGGCAAACTGGAGAGCATTCTGGTTGACTTTTGTGGGGTGGAGACCTGGAATCCCTCGCAAGGGACTTTATATATGCAGGGCGACACATTTTATCCCCGTCCGGTGTGTTATCTATCGACCACTCATGAGGAAATGACGCTGCAGGGCCGCAAATAAATGGCTATGGAACTCAATTTTCATTCAATTGCGGGCGTCGTCTATGTGGGTGCCTGGCGACGGATCGGGCCCGCCCGCAATATTTCGGACCTAGTTTACTATCAAAACACAGACTAAAATAGCTGGTGTCACTCATTGGTTGTGGAAACTGCAAGGGTATGGCCCCACACGGTCGGTGTCGGGTGCGGGCTCGTCCCTAAATAGCCATGAGATAATAGAATAGACAACGGAACTCAAATGAAATGGAAATGGAACAAGCCCGCGGCGGTGCAATTCACCAGCGCGCTACCCGTAAATTGAACGGTCATCCGTGCAATCATCGGTGGGAGCACGCACCACGAACCCCTGACGGAGTTTTAGGACAAAATGAAAGTACCCATTATTGTGGGTATTCCAAGGCACCAAATCATAAATAGCATTGCCAGTGAATTGTACACCGTGAAAGACACACAGTTGAACGATGCAGAAAGGCAAGGGACCTCTTTCCTCAATCCTTCGCTTTTAGTCACTGCATTCGGCGCCCCGATAGCCGAGGCCACGTGGAGCGTCTGCCACGTCTGCCACGTCTGCCACGTCTGGCTAAGTCCGCCGATCCCTAGCCAAGCTTCGGCTACCTTCGTCACGTCGCTTAGTCACGGCAACTTCCCGTGGAGCGCCAGCAAGGTATGGCTAAGTGTTCGGCTAGCCTCCGGCTAGGTGGCGGCAGTGCCTGCGGAGCTCTGCCGTGGGCGCCAGCCGCAGCTAGCCGCATGGCTCCACAGAAGGACGGCGATGCTCCGCTGTGGCTAATGGGGGCTTGAATGCAGTGAGTGCCAGCGAAACGTTCGATCCCACGTTGTGGTAGTACGAGGCTTTGCCGCGCAGCCGGGCTAGAATTTATATCACAATTACGCAACGACACGAAGTATGAATTGTATTCTGGCCCGAGCTCATTTTGTACCGGTTGTATTAGAGGGCTGCAACAATTTGATGTGATGCACCATGCCTGCCTTGCGCAGGTTGTCATCGGTTGGATGTTCAACCTGTTCCAGAAGTTTTGGGAGTTCTGGGTGATTTCGATATAGCCATATGCTGTGCAGGATGCCTGTCCCTTCAATTGGCACTCCGTTTTCGGCAGTGCCGGGGGGTGAGAACTGGAGCGACAGAAGAATGAGGGCAATGGATACCGCCAAGCCAACCGAGACCTTAAATATATGCGTAAATGCATTATTTGGCAAAAATAATGCAAGGATACCGCGATGATGTTTAACTATTGGGGTGATCAGTTTCAGGTCGTATGCAGCGCCGTGTACCCACGTTCGGACGTATTTGGATGATTTCTTGGGGAACTAAGGCCTCTCCTTTCGCGAGCGTAGGCACCAGGCGAACCTGTTCAGTTGGATACGATATACTCGTCCCGTTATATTGACCTCCAGCGGCGTAATCTGGGACAGGTGGGATGTGACCCGCTGGAGAATGGTCATGAGCAAATATATGAGATCACCCGATGGACAATAAAGATACCTGTCCAGAATGTCAAGGCAACATATGACGACAGGACGTTTTCTAGTTCATGAAGCGTGATGTTACTGGCCCGAGGAATAAGTGAGCCCTGGGGGGGCAGTAAATTCAATTGTTCAATCAGGATATCTGGAGTAGTAGCAGTATTATTCAGTCAAGAACATGACCCCGGTTATGTACTCACAAGGCGTATCCGGTTTTATTGAATGGCCAATATTGCCGCTGGAATCCAGGACCGGGATACTGCTATACAATACAAGATCCAACGCAAGACCGTTGAGCGGCCCAGAGTTGGCAGACAAGGTGGCTGTAGTGATGATTCCGGGCTCTAAGTGCAACATATGACATATGTAAACAGTCAGTAAAGCTGGCGGCAGCACTCACGAATTGCGTCGATGATATAGCATGGGGGCTGTGCGGAACCTACGCCCGACACTGCGACATCTATGTCCGTAAAATAGCGACAAGTGATGTTGAACCATGTGGCATTGACAGTGGCGTTCCCGATGCCGGTATCCTCTAAAACATCGTATAGGGGACCGTCATATAGCCCCAAATTTGTTGAGCTGCTTGCGGAGGACAGTCTGTATGAAAGCGAACTTCTCACGGACGCCTGTATATTCCCCCTGTCTTGCATGAGACTTCATCTCTGAAGCTTGGTTCAGGACCTACCAAGCATCGACCATGTCTTGTGGATCACTCATATTGTATTCAGAGAAATCAAATGTGGGCAAGCTTTGGGTGGAGACAAGCACCGAATGGGACGAATGGAAAGTCTCGAGGGAGAACAGCGCTGGCGTGGTGATGCTGAGCAACAAGATGTTGCCGAGATAGAGGAAAATAGACAGCACTCCAGGAATTGAAGCACGAGCCGATTTCTGGCGCCAAATTTGAACCACGGCGGATCCGATCCCTGCCCATGCGGTAGCGCTATCATGGGTGACAGTTAGAGACTGAGTTTTGCGTATGCTTCGGCGTGTAGCAAGGGTCTGGGTCAAGAAGACCAACATTGATGAGTAGATCTGTAAGGCCAGATTAGTCCGAGTACAGTGTTTGACGGGGAAGCGAAATGCACGGGGAAGCGTAATATTCGCTCTCCCGCGCCTTCAGGGCGCTGTATGTCGCCGAGTTTTTAGCACGCGATACTAATAGATAAAAAACCCTTGGTTGCAAAAGGATTCGTCCACAGAACTTTCTGGGATCCCAAGAGATCCAATTCTTTGTTTCCACGCTTATTTGCGGGATTTGGTCACAATTGGGCATCGGGCTCGGTCCTGGACTAATGAATACTCATAATTCTGGACACTTGGGGGTTTTCGGGGGCGAAGATTACGATTATCCACATCCCAGCAGCCATAGATGGCTCACTGCGCGATAATCGCGCACATTTCGCTTCCACGTGATGTGACCAATTTGGCGGTTACAAAAGATGGCTCTCGTTCTCCACCAGAACAGGAGCAATTGACACAGGACTTTGTTCCACGGGCTAGCCAGGATGTTTTACCTGTGATATATATATAAATCCTTGATGGTTTGCGACGTGATTGCCTCTTGAATGGCGAAATCGCTTGAACATTTCGCTTCCCCGTTAATCACTGTATCCGGAAAGTACGAGTAATACATGCTATTCCAATGCTTGTAGAAATTGCGGTGATGAGGAGGGAAACAATGTTTTGATGGTCCAGCGAGAATGTGAGCCTGTGTTCCAGTCTCTTGGCCCACATACCCACGAGCAAGAGATGAGTAGTAACAAGCATGCCATGCAGGACCAGAGATAGTCCCTTCAAGGTATGGGAGAACTTGAATCCAGATCTCTCTGGGACTACGCTGACAGTTGAGAGATGAGAATCCCCTCTCCTTTGGATGCCGGCCTGGTTCAGAGCTTGAATGTCACCTGTCCCAGAGAAACCAGCACGTAGATCATCTTTCTCGGCTCTACAGGTAGACGTCGGCGGACGCCACCAAGGTCGTATCAACGTGGCTCGAAGCATGCCTGCCTCACGCAGTTTAATATCCGTTGGATGTTCAACATGCTTGAGAATAGTGGTGAGCTCGTGATGGTCGCGATATAGCCATATCGCATGTAGCATACCGGCTCCATCTAGTGGCACTTCTTCATTATTAACCCTGAAGTGCAGAAACTGGAGAGAAATCAAAAGGAGCATGCTGGATGCGACGAGTCCAGCCGAAATCTGCGCTAGTTTAGTGCACCGAAAAGAGGATATATGAGGTGAATACCGCCAAAATGTTCGACTAAGCCTCAAAGTTAGCGTCTAGTTCCTTTTCCCAATCTGATTTGCTTACTTCCAGACGAGCTTGAAGCAATTGCCGACTCATCTGGATTTGTCCTGTGATCAGTTTGGGAGGATTTAAACGTCCTGTAATCGGAAAATTGATTTTGGTCCCATTATATGAACCTCCTTTAGTATAGCGTATAAAAGGAATCTGGGCTACTAGACAACGGAAGTTGGCAAAACTAGGCGGGGAATCTTTGAAGCACTCACAGTTCCAAAACATGGTGGCAACCAGTGAAGACAGGGCATTTTCAAGCTGATAGAGGCTTATGTTACTTGGTCGGGGAATGCTCGAATTTGGGGGTGGAAATAAGTTCAGTTGTTGGATCAGATACCTGAAAATAACAGACTCAACAAATAGCGCTCACGGTCGCAGTGAAGGATACTTACACGTCGGTCTCCCAGACAACCTCAGCATTGTCGGGACCAAAGCCAGATAATGGCATTGAGCGGTACCAAAATGCCCACTAGAGAGTTATTCGATATGATTGAATTGCACGTAAAAATCAAGTACTTGCCAGGTCCAGATACGATATTTGAGGGTCAGAAAGTGGATTATAAGAGGAATCCAGCCAGTTCGGCAAGCCCGAAGTGGACCTCCACAATGCTACGGTTTTGTCTATTCCGGGTTTAGCTGAGAGCAGCCGCTGTGAACCCGAGTCCACCAATGCTGTTTGCCTGACTAAGGACTGTGAACACTGAAGCAATTGGATAGGACCATCCAGGAGGGGACCGAGATTTATCCCGGATAAATTTGTCCGACCCTCAATGTTGTTGTTGGAGTCTATAATGGGGATACTGCTATACAAGATAATGTCGCTGGACTGAGAGCCGTTGCCAATGAAAACTTGTGAGACGATTCCTGCCGGGTCTCCGGAATTGTACTCGTAAATCAAGAAGCCCTGGCTGACAAATACGGCAACACTTACGGATGACTGTGGCAAAAGGATGAAAGAGGGTATCGCCATCTGGTATGTAGCGGCAAGTAATGTTGAACCCCGTGGCGTTGAATTTGATATTGCCTATACCCTGGCCGTGGAAAGTATCGTACAGTGTTCCGCCATGCAAACCCAAAGTCGTTGCATTCCGCCAGGTGGAGCCAAAGCTGGAGAGCGAGCCTTGCGCGTACTCTGTCATATCTTTCCTACGTGACTTCCATTCAGCGGAATGCTTGGCAAAGGCTGATTCGATATCTACCACGCATTTGAACGATCCTGTTCATTGCTCATATCATACATCGAGAAATCGAAAGTCGGAAGACCTTGCGTTTGAACTGGCTCGGAAGAGGTTGAATTGAATGTTTGCGCGGCGAATAGCGCGGGGGTGGTGATGTGCAGAATTGAGATATTACCGAGATAAAGGAAAGTGGACAGCACTCCAACGAATGAGGACGGGAGAGTTCTTTGGCGCCAGAGTTGAAGAAGGGCAGATCCAATGCCGGCCCATGCAGTCACACTGTCATGCGTAGCCGTGAGTGCCTGATGGGCTCTGAAGCTTCGCCGCATTGAAAGCGTCTGCGTGAGGAATACCAGTGTTGCAGAATATATCTATTCGCAATATCAAGAACATTGCCCTCAGCGAAAGCAAGATACCCACAGCGTCGACAGTCGTAGAAATTGCTGTAATCAGAAATGAAGCATTTTTTTGGTCTTCAACCGAGAAAACGACCTGGTGCTCCAGCCTCTTGAGCGAGACCAATATGAGCACCAAATGGATAAAGACCAGCGTTGTATGGAGGAACATGGACAATGTACTTAGAAAACGAGAAGTCACAAGTTGTGATTCCGCGGCACCTGGAAAGGAATGAGCGCCGATGAAACACACACAAATGGAAACACTTCATTACAGCTCGATTCGATGGGCGAATTTGTAGACAGCATCATGGGGTTGTTTCTTTGGTCATCAATGTTCTTCATCGAGGCGGTTTTTCTGCGGAGATGAGATGGGCACTATTAATGCACCGAGTCGTGACTGCGGTGAGGGGAAGGGATTGAACAGTGTTCTTGCATTGTTGAAGGAGGGCAGACTATATAATAGAAAGCACCTGTGCCCGTGGGTATAAGATGTGTTTATTGTTTCAAGTTGACCAAGGGGCCGAGATCGAAGAACCAGCGTATGAGTGATTTAGTGATTTGTGGGAATACATTGAACGAGAATCCTCCCACAACCATTCCTTATTTCCGAGATTCCCATTACTCGACGAGGACCTCTCGTAATCAAAGGCGGCTACTAAATACTTGGGGGTTTCAGAATGGGCGAAAGATTTTATCTGCAGCGTTCTCATGAAGGAATATCCTGAGCTGATGAGCCCAAAGAGTCTTACCAGATGGAAGGCTCAATATACAAAAGTCCTGTTCCATAGGTACAAGATGCATTGATGTTTTCAAGTTGAACAAGGGACCCGAATCAGAGAACCAGCGTATGAGTGATAGTTGCGTAGTCGTGGCAATACATTAACTAAGTATACACTTTGAAAGCACAGCCGACTCCTGTTCCTGGGGCATGAGATGTGCTGATGTACCCGAGCCAGACAACTCTAAAGCGGTGTGTTATCCTCTAGATCAGTTCAATCTATTGATCATCTTCCCGTTTCTCGTGTGTTCCTCATGGGCAAAGGCCGTGGCTGTACGAGTGAATGGGACACCGGGTGAACATCGGCTGTATGACCGGCCGAGCACTTCCATTCGCTGGAGCTAGTGCGCTCAATCTTTGCATCAATCAGGACTGGATGCTCTCCTGCGTGTTCCCTCGAGGTACCACCACCATCGAAACACCGAAGTCCGCCGTTAACACACCCAGAGAACTCTGTCCAGGCCAAATCTGCCCTTCAGAGTCCTGAGAGCCGCTGCAACGAGCCCTTGCGCGCCGATGCTTGGATGGGAGAGAAATAACACATTTATATAAAAAGCTGCATCCGCATTGTGTCGAGCGCATCCAGCTCATTTTTAATCCCAGAACCTTATTTTACCTCACCATGCAACACCCATGGGAGGTTCTTCAATCTGTTTACTGTCCTATCGCTCCGTCGAGTCCGTCAAGTCGTAGAGTGGGTCGTCTTCTGTCCGCACAAAGGTGGCAGCATGCACTGCCACCTTCGGTCCCAGCATGACTTGGCTTTCACACAGAGCCCAGCTCCTGATGATCGTTGCTGCGGACATACAATGGAGACCTTAACCATGGATAGTTATATGCCTAGTTCAATTTTTCAAATGATAACCTAGATTTTTGTTCAATCATCGCGCCCTTTACTCACAGAAACTGGGATAACACAATTGGAGTCTGATGCCTCCACCGGGTCATATAGCACTTGATTAATTTCTTTGCACTGGCAAAAGCACTACAACCCCATGGCTCTGTGTGGTAGTCCAATACAACCGTGGCCCATGAGGTGCTGCAGCAAGGGAACAATCACTGTTGTTTCAAGACTATCATTCCGATCACCCGAGCTGGTTCTCACTGCAACGGCTTCAACTGAAGAAGTCCAGAGCTACACTAGTGAGCTGGGTTATTCAGGAATGAAAACAGGACATTGCTATTGAAAATTAGGTCAAGCTCAACTTGCGTCACGGACCTCGAGAGAAAAACTCATCAACAAAGATAATTTAAACACGTCGCCAGTGAGAATTCAGATGCAGCATGAGGATTCATCCTTAATAATGCGCTCATGAGTCTCACCTCACCGATTTTCCTTTGAAATTATTGCACTGGTGTCTCCCTCGTTGCGCCGCTTCTGCGTGAACAGCACTTGATCTACGTAAATGGTCCCACTCATTCTGTGCTAAAATATTTGCTTCTTTGTCGTTCCCTGGATCTACCGCGGCAAGATTGTCAATCTGTGGCGGGATTGATAGTTTGCGTCCGTGAGCTCGTCCTTGGTACTATGGGGAAGTCCAGGGGCAATATGTATGTTGGCGCACATACATTCGATAATCCCTGGGAACCGGCGTTCCTCAGCGGGACCGTGCCGTGTATACCTACCTACCTACCTACCTACCTACCTACCATTGCCTGTGACACTGTTTCCACTAGCAGTCAACTTGCGAGCCTTATTGGAGCGCACCTGGGACTGAAGCCTGGAAACGATCTCACTCTGCCCGTTGTCCAGCATTTTTCAAACAATCCACGATCTCTGTTAATTCTCGACAACCTCGAGACAATCTGGGAGCCCGCTGGCTCTCGGGGAGAGGTTGAAAAGTTTTTGGCCTTGCTTACAGACATTACGCATCTGGCATTGATCATGAGCTCAATTTGTCCATTTCCTGACAGAACTAAAGGATCCTGTCACAGATCACCATGCGGGGGGCCGAGAGGCCGGCCCATGTGCGCTGGACTCGGCCATTTCTGCAGCCTTTAAAATCCTTGACACAGGCTGCTAATTATCGTTGGAAATTATAACATCCAAAATGTGGTTCTGGAGCCGAATCATCAATCAACTTCCAACTTTCTTTGGGCTGTCAACTCAGAGATCACATGCGTCGCTCTTTGCCTCCGTTATCACAGAGTCAACTTTTGGATCATGGGAAAGCCGCGGGCAGGCCTCCAAAGCCGAGGTTTTCTTTCATGTGCTTCTGGCATGACATTACTCGTATCGTAGTAACCTGATTTTATGTGCACATGTTTACATTCTTCTTTTTCTCCCACTCTCCGCCCGGCAGCTCCCGTATGTCCATCCTATTTCCGATTTCATGCCTAATTAGCTTTGGTCCCGGGATTTGGACGCTCCACAACGTTATTTTCGACCTATCCGATCAACCGTTCAATTTCCGTACAAAAGGAAAGGCCTCTTGCGCAATCTCTCTCTCTCAAACGCCGCCGTCATGTCCTCACCTACATCGTGCGTGTTCGTCTACTTCCTATTTTGCACTTTTTTAATCCCATTCACTCCCCCATTCCATTATCTAGGGCGCCACGCTTTTGTTTGCACATTTATTTTCTGCACATTATTACTTGTATATTAAGCAGACGGTTCAAATTAGTATGCACATGTTTGCGCTGATCCACGCCGCGAGCGCTTGCTAATTCCCGTGTAATTTATCCTTTTCTCACTCCCTGGGCCACACAAAGGTTTTTATTTCATAGTACTGGGTATAAACCGGGCCAAACATGAAAAAGAACTCAAAAAGGGAAGGGACTCGAGAGAGACTTGGAAATTGGTAGAAGCATGTGCCATTACTGAAGATAAGACAAATGTGCAGCCTCGTCCGTTATCCACCCCAGTGCATCCGGTGAGCTTCCCGCATCTTTTACATGGAACTGTGCACGAAACAGTTATGGATATTGTTGCTCACGGGGCAATCATCTTTATGACAGCGGCGGCATGGCCGGAGAGCCAGTTCACGTTGATCTGGCGCAACTATCCTCTGAAGTTTCGGGGGACTGGAGCATGGAAGATATCAGAAAGTTATTATTAATTGAATTCACACTCGCCCAGAGACTTCATGTTCAGTCTGTTGCAGCTCGGAACTTGGTGGCAGTCGCGGATCGCTACGCGGTTGCCCACTAAATATACTTTTGATTAATAATGATAATTGAAGAATCAGAGTCGCTCTTCGCACCTGCTACCAACGGTGGACGATCCGGGTGGGGAACTAATTGGGTCCTGCATTAAATCTGAATCCAGATCAAAATCAAGACCGAACGGAATTCCCGCCGCGTCTCCGTCAGGCCTATCTGATACACGAGAACTCGGAGCTGACAGAGTCGATGCGACGAGGTTGGCGGGCACCACAACTTCAACTAGTCGCTCTTTCCTACCTCGTTTGCGACTTGGTCCCGGCACTGGGGCCGGGTCACTTGCGATGATGCGTGAGTGCGAAATAGCGAGCTGAACTGCAATTGAACCTGGGATCACCTGATTCTCGTTGATTTCTAGGACACCGCGGTGAGGATGTTCAGAAACGGCGATTCCTTTTAGAGACTCCGGGAACGGAGCTCTCGGGACAAGAAAGAGAGCTCCAGTTTGGTGGACAAGATCCATTTTTACTGCGATGAATGCTTGAGAGGCGTGTGAATTGCTTGTTTATTCCCAGCTTTTGGCGCACGCGGATAGAACATCTGTGGTGGTATCCTAGGATCTCAGCGCGAAGGAGCATCAGCTGGACGAGGTTTATTCTTCGATCCAAGAGGTCGGCCGCCAGCTCGTCTGACCGCTTTGACTCCCCCTATTATTCGTGTGCAAATGGCAGTGAGGACCCAGTAGGCCGATTTTACGCGATTTGTGGAGCCCTAGACGTGCAAAAAAGACCCCTAGTGGGCATGGAGTACTTTTGTGGCAAGAAAGGCAGCAGAAAGACTGCAGGCAGCAGTATAGTAGCGGCAGAAGAAGCGAAGTCACAGCGTCACAGCTATCTGCCAGTCACGCTGTTACTTGCCATTTCTCAATTGTAATCTATGAACATCCGTATTAAATATTCTGAAGAGACAGAAAGACTCTAAGTTCTTTTTAAAACACCCCAAATTATTCTCAGAATTTAAGGAGCTCCCAATAGCGCACACTGTAAGAGTGTGGCAGGTAACACACAGCCACTGGCAGGTAACAGCCCAGCTGATCGGAACATTAACCCACACAAATCCCTTTTAGGCCCCAAAGAATTTTCTAGGCTTGCCAGCTGACACTATTTGAACCTCGCCGATCAAGCGGCGTTCAAAGACTCCCGGAGCGCTCAAGACCCGTTCAAAAGGAACACCATCGTTCTTCCCCATTATCGCCCCTCCGCCCTGCGGTCTCTTCCGCCGCACATGGGCTCTCAATATGCTGCTGTTGCTTGAGCAAGTCCTTGCAAGATTCAACACACCTCAAAGAAGACCAAACCGCTCCGCTTGGACGCGGGGACTCATTTTCTCATTGGCGAATTGAGCAGCAATTGACGCCGGGAGGAATCAAACGCAAGGCGCAAGACTTCTGGGGTCTCGGCTGCAATATCCTTCACGCGGCCCCCGATCCGTGGCAAGACCCTCAAGTCATTCAACAACCTGCTCAAGAGCGGTCGGGCGTCGGATGCAAGACCCTTCGGGGCCTCTCCTCCGTAAGATTCTCAGGTCATTCAAGGACTCGCTATGTCGTCGTCGGATGCAAGCGTCTCGAGGGCTTCTGATCCGAGCAACATCTTCAAAGTTGTCCAAGATTTAAAACGAAGACCTCTTGCTTCGTAGCTGCAGCCTCATTTCTCTGGCACTCTGCCCTGTCCTTTTACCATGCGTCCATGGATGGAGTTTTCAATGGTTCCTTTCTTTCCTGCAGTGCGTATCTCTTGAAGCCGGCCTACTATCGCTGACGATTGTGTTCAAGTTTAATCCAAATACTCGTAGCTGATGGAACACCCGGCCAAGGTTATTTGGTGGCAAAGTTGGTTCGTTTACTGCCACCGCATATTTACGATACCTGACCACAAATCAAGATCATAATTGCGACTGTAGGTCATTCCAAGGGAACGTGCGTGCGTAAAAACCTCATCAACCTCTCCGTGTTTTGCTAACATGCCTGCTCAATCGACGGCTCACCGTCAGTCTTGCCTGAAGGTCCGATTTTCGGTCGCAGTCCGTCAAGCGCAGTGAGGTAAGCCCAGCTCTCAATGTACTAGGTAACTAGCATCGTGCTAAATGAATCTCATAGCTGGTATTTGTCTAACCAGGGCCGGTAATGTTCGACGTGTACAGAAAGTTTTTTCTTTTTTTCTGGATCAGTAGACAGTCACCGTTGATATAGGTATTTGACATTTGGTTCACCCTCTCCTGAAAACTTGGCTGAATTGTATTTCTACAGGAGGGCGGTGAGGTGCTTCGCACCCCACCACTTCAGTTGAAATATTAATGTTGAGCTTGATCGCCTTGGGCGAGCTTGGGTGCTTATTCAACTGCGGTGTGGGAATTCAACCCGGCTGCTGAGTCGTTTACGCAGTGATATTCCGTCGGGGTGGGCTGATCTCTCCAAAAGTGGAGCTTCAAAGGCTTCAGACAGACACGCTTAATTTTATAAAGAGTTACAAGAGCGCGGTGCGCTCCGCGCCCCACCACTTCCGCTGAACACTGAATCCGGGATCTTGAATCTTTGCTGAATCTGCAGAAGGTTGTGTACTCAGAAGAAGTTGCTGATAAATTCCCTGCATAATGAAGCTGCTCACAGAATCTGGGTGAGTATGAAAACTGAGCCGGGACGTAGCGACGGCATGTCTTGTAACTGGAAAGGAACGATTCCAACACATGAGGTAGTATGTCCTGGGGCAAAAACCGTGAATTGTCGGTGTGGAAAAGATGAAAAAGAACGAGTCAAAGAATAATTTTTAGGACTCGTAACGGCTCTACTGGAGCCCATCACGAGCCATGTAGCAACTGGGTGTTTTCCAGATGTGCCGCGGCACGCGCGACACTTTTACCCAGCCCGACCTTTTCATGCCGGCAGTGAGTAATTAATAGTTTCGGAGTTTGAAATCACGACAGCCGGCACGACACGTCGCCACCACACTGTGCTCTCGCCCACCATGACACCCCCCAAGACCGCGCTCCCCCCGGCGCCCGCTACTCAATCCAAGACGGACAAACTTGCGGATGTGGCCACTACTTCTCTCGAAGTCGGCATCGAAATCCTCGGACTGCTCAGCGATGTGACGAAGGACGTTCCGTACCTCGGCGCCATCAAGAGCTGCATTCAGAAACTCATAAATGTCCGGAAGGCGTGCTTCCCTGTTATCCCTCCGATCATTCGGGGTCACGCAATGCCACGTCCCTGTGCAGTCGATGAAACGCAACAAAGAGCATTCGGAGGCCCTCCTGAACAACATCTGGGAGGTTTCCGGCGTGCTGGCCGTGGGTCTTCAATCCATGAATCCGCAGAGCCAAACTACTGCAGCAAATCTCTTGAAAAACGATTTGCAGAGGTATCAAAGGTGAGATATGCCTTTACGAGTACAGCAAAGTGCTAAATTAGAGCAGTGTTCTGACCGAGACATGTCGCATCTTGGAGGAGTGAACGAGGAAGAGCTTTGTAAACGTCTCTGGTCTCAGGGGGATTTCCCTGACGTTGCGAACAGCATTAATCACAGAGTAAACACGTTCCGGGATGTGTTCAGCGTGAGTGGCGTGTTTGAACTCAAATGTCTCAAGCTCAGGGTGAACATCAAGGCCTCGCGTCTGATCACTCTTTCAAAGGGCCAGGATGCCATGCATGGAATACTGTGCGTTGTTCCAGGCTACACAACACTTTTTTCTCATTGGGCAATAGACAAATACTCGTTGATGATCAAACCCGCATCAGGCTAGACAAGTGGCTTGGGCCGCCAGCGGACGTGGCTAAGAGCCATCATAACGCTGCGAACACTTGCCACCCGAAAATTGGGCGGTGGCTTGCCGAGCGCCGAGAATTCAGAGGATGAATTTATACGCCAAGCTCGTTCTTATGGCTTCATGGAATATGTGAGCACCAACCATTTGCACGCCATAGGTTTACTGATCTATGCACCCCAGCGGGATCTGGAAAGACCGTACTCAGGTATCTCTTGCTTGCTTTCTCTTACCACGCGCAGGCTCACTGTCCACATCCTCCAGCTCAACAATTATCGACACAATTCACGCCAGGGCAGAGCACTATGTGTTCTTCTAATTCAATACAAACAACCCTGAGCAGCAAACCGTGACACAGCTCCTATGCTATCTAGTTACACAGCTCTCCATTCGATCAGATCCCCCTGACAGCAAGCTGGATGCACTGGGGACGTCGCATGCCAGCGGTCAAAATCTCCTCACTGATGTCGAGTTGATTTCGTACGCATTACTCCCTCTTCTCAAGGACTTCGACCAGAAGCCGGTATACATAGTGTTGGATGCCCTCGACGAGTGCTCAGAACGCCATGAACTGTTGCACCTCATCACCACGATCCTCGATGCAAATTTACCTAATGTTCACATTCTCGTCACCAGTCGCCCAGAGGTTCAGGCTGGGCATCCCAAACTTTTTGAACCTGCTGTTTCAGTATCCCTTGAAGGCTGTGTAGACGGGGATATTAAGTTATATCTCACCGAGGTGCTGTCCAACGAACCGGACTGGATCTATGAACAAAGACAAAGAGGGGACTCATTAAGAATAGCAAGGGAATGTGAGTCAGACCCCGTAGATTTTTCACACTGCTTACTAAATTTCCAAGGTTTCGTCTTGTTGCTCTACAGCTAGATGAGCTCCGGAACTGCGATGGGAGCCCAATGGAAGTTGAGAAGGCACTTGTGAACATGCCGACCTCGCTCCCCGCTTTCTACGACCGCATTCTGGACACCATCAAGAATGCCGATATGGTCTTGAGTGTGAGCCGCGCCATGAATTGGCTCATCTTCTCCAAACGTCCGATGACACTCACCGAGATCATCGACGCCCTGGCGTTCGATTTCGCCAGTGAGCCACTCTGTTTCAATGCGAAAAAGCGAATGGAACAAAGCACTTTACTCACTGCATGCACGGGCTTTGTTGTCGTCTCAAAGGATGCTCGGGACGGTGCCACCATGCGAGATCGTGCACCTGCTGCTCGAGAGCGGCGCCGACGTGAACGCGTAGGGTGGCAAATACGGCAACGCGCTGCAGGCCGCGTCCTATGGGGAAAGCATCGAAATCGTGTGCTTGCTGCTCGAGAGCAGCGCCAACGTGAACGCGCAGGGCGGAACACTCGGCAACGCGCTGCAAGCTGCGTCCTACCGGGGACACACCGAAATTGGGCGGCTGCTGCTCGAAAGTGCCGCCGACGTGAATGCGCAGGGCGGAATGTTCGGCAACGCGCTGCAAGTCGCGTCTCTTGGGGGGCACACTGAGACTGCCGACCTACTCCGCAAGATGGGAGCCACGGTAAAGGTGTCCGAGGAAGATGATGAGAATTCGGTTGGATCTGATGCTGACGGAAGACTTTAGGTTCCGGAGAAGCGGGAGAATTGGTATTTAGTTAGTAATGTGTACCGGGGCAAAGTGGCCACATCACCGGAAAGTTTCTTGTTTTACTAGTGTGAATGTGCTGCTACGGCATTCAAATTCCGGATCGTCGCCTCGCTCGACCCACCGCCTCAGAAACGCGACTGAGCGCGTCGCCGATCCATCAGATCGCAACACCAAATACGGGACAACACGCGGACAGTCCCGCTCACTGCATTGAACCTCCGACGCGTAGCACGCTCATAATACATCGCTCCATCCATTCCGTCCCATTTCCCATTTTACGAGAGTCTGCCAGTGGATGCCCATTGGCGGAATCGAGTGACTGAGACAAACATCTGTGGAAAGAGTGAAGTACATACTCTCTAATTATAAGCAGAGTCCAGATATGGTACAACAATATTCGCGATGTTGCAGGCGCGAAGCCATTCACACGACCGACATGTCAAATATTCGTGGTACTCACATATACTGAGCTTTTAACGCCACTGGCGCACGCAATGCTCTCCCTCTTTTTCTCTCTTCTCTCTGTCGCATGCTGGCCAAGCACCGCCATGGCGTTAATCCCACCGTCCACTGACCGTCCCGTGGGTGTGATCGCCAAAACCCCGCACTGCAGCTGATCAAGGCTCCACAGCTGAGTGTTGAGCTCCACAGAGCGATAGAGCACTTCAAGGGGGTCCAACGATAAGAAAATATGATATCACCTACAATTTTTTTTGAAACGGCCTTTCGGGCTTCAACCTACCAACCTACCGTGGGAAATCGCTTATATAAGCCTCAAATTTACCGCTAGAATTTTTTTGAGCCTTAGGGGATGTTCAGATGGCATGTCAGAGTCCATCCCGGTGTTGAATCACGAA
Source organism: Mycena vulgaris (assembly GCA_029204335.1). Taxonomy (NCBI): domain Eukaryota; kingdom Fungi; phylum Basidiomycota; class Agaricomycetes; order Agaricales; family Mycenaceae; genus Mycena; species Mycena vulgaris. The sequence continues at coordinate 34,556 of JARGYA010000388.1, read as the reverse complement.
ATTGGTGCGAGTTGAAGAAAAAGACTTCGGCGTTGGTCCAGACCATTTCGGGGATCACATGATGACTTGCCTGATCGGGAGGCGGCCCAAAAGTGATGTTCGCCATATTTGCAGCCAACCAGGCTATTGACGACAGTAATATCCCGTCAGCAGTGCATAAAGTATGCTAGGGAAGTCGCAGGAAGGCTCTAGACGTCATATCAGAGCAAAATAAAAGTGCATACAATTTTTTTTTCTGGCGGCCGGGGCCCAACCAACCTACCCAACCCCATATGGGCAATGCTTATCCTTGGACCCCCTTGGAGCACTTCCAATTTTAATTGAGCGCCTCCAACGTAATGCCCAGGAAAGCGGATTGGAGCGACTAGCGGAAGCGGAGGTTAATTCCTTGGCCCTCGCTGGTAATGGGTTTGAAATGCCCTCCCTGCCGACGAATTAAAGGGCCAAGCAAAGACGACGTTGACGCCTCGATACTATATGGCACACGACTGTCGCTCTCGCAATTAGTAGATTAAGATTGATGGAACAATATTAATTTAGGGTTTAGGGGCAAGCTGTGCAGCGGCGATCACGGTGGGGTGGCAGTGCTGATGCGCCCGTGCGTTGTCTCTCCACTTTGCTCTTAGGCTCACGCTCGCAAGGCTCCCTCTCTTGTCCTGCGCAAGCCTACTCCAGCCTTCCGGTCGCGCTAATTATACCGGTAATTACAAGATAAGATATTGGCAACGGCCTAGTAGGCGGCTCAGACTGTCTTCGCCAAGGGACCCAGATGAGTGACTGAATGTCTTAGCCCTACCCCAAGATCAGTCTGCGGGCTGTATAATGGGAGATCCACTCCTCCCTGCATTCCCCCTTTGCCGCACCATGGCTCCCGTTACCATTACCACCACGCCGACAACGACCCCGCGCCCCGCCGCCGCGAAGAGGCTATCCACCCCGATGCGCCTCCCGTCCTTCGCCCGGGCTTTCAAACACACGGCGGCGCTGGACGCGGAGGCAGACCTCGTCTCGCTGTGACCACGCCCGCGCACCCGAGGAGACCGAACACGACGACTTTGTGATTGGGATTTATGTATACCGTTTTTCATTCTGGGAGATGTCGTCGGCGTGGACTTCATTCATTCATTCATTCACTGTATTTGTAATGTAGCACAACTTGGACTCAGACCTTCATCATTTGCGATGGCCTGGTAGCGGATGGCCGCACCCACAATGAATAATCGGACATTCGGTTGGTTTATGCGGGCACCCTGTTCGATTCGGGGCTGGGCCATGGATTGGCGGAAAAGAATTTTCTGTTTCTATTTCCTTCTGCCGTCCGACGTAAATCCCAGCACACCTCACCCAGGACTCGATTACGCTTAGAGAGGCCCGGTAGCGGATGGTCCGCACCCACGATAAATATGCCCGCGATTTTTCGGTTCAGTGGACACCCCGTTCGATTCGGGACTGGGCTATCGCAAAGAGATCCGGAGCGTTTTTTTTGGGGTAGTATTCTCTTCAAATCCGCTCCTCTCGTTCATTCCAGTGCATACTGTATCTTTCCGTGAACTCAAACTCTAAAGATCTGGGTAGCGCCTGTAGTCGATGGTCCGCGCTCACAGCTTCCCGCGGCCGATCAAAATGATCCCCAAAGTTAAATCCACCGCACCTCAAGCAATCTTTCATTTACTTTAGAAGGCTCGGTGGCGAATGGTCCGCACCCACAATAATTCACAGAATACCTCGCCCCGTTGGATTCGGGATTCGGCTATGGATATGCTGAAGTTATTTCTTTTTTCCCTGGGCTCTTCATATTGACAAGTCATGACATCACTGAGAACTGCATCACAGTACGCCATGATCAACCGGTATTCGAATTGCTTAAGAAGGCTCGGTAGCGGATGGTCCGCACCCACATACGGGGAATGCTTGTATTTATTTAACTCGTTTTCAGTGGACAGCCCGTTCGCTTCTCTTCATAACGCTCGATCATGCCTATCTCTCGAGCTCCTCAGAGTTTTTGTCACGCTTGCTGTGCATGGACAGCCGTGGATTCACCAACCAAAAGGTTTCAAGCACTGGTAAATCCATCTCACTTCATCCAGTACTCATGACCCCTCGACGGCCTGGTAGCGGATGGATGGTCCGCACCCACAATGAATGACATCGCCATTTGGTCAGTTTCAGAGGGGGACCTGTTCGATTCGGGACTGGGTCATGAATTTGCCTCTCCAATTTTTTTTCGTCGTGCTCTCTTCACATTCACCCCTCTTAATCATGCCAGTGCCTAAGTATCTTTCCGTGGACTCAACTCTTGAATTAAATGATCAACCTAGGACCTGGCCGAGAAATTCCCAACGACTGCTAAATGCATTGCGGCACGTCATGATCAAGCTATATTCAATCTGCTGGAGAACTTGGCTCGGTGGCGGATGGTCCGCACCAACAATGAATAATTAGATATTGGGTTGCTTTCAGTGGGCAGCCCGCTCGATTCGGGACCGGGCTATGATCAAGCAGTCCTTCAGGATTTTGTTTTGGTTCTCTTCATAACTCTCGATCATGCCTATCTCTTGAACTCCTCAGATTTTGAGATGTCATGCTAACATCTGGTGTGCGCGCACAGCCGTGGATTCTCGACTCGCGAGGATGATTAGATTCAATGAAATCACCAACCAAAAATTCTCAAGCATTGGTAGATCAACCACACCTCACCCAGTGCTCACACGAGCCTTCGGAAGCTTGGTAGCGGATGGTACGCACCTACTATCAATGGACGGAACACTGACTTTCAATGAGCACCCCGTTCGATTCGGGATTGGGCCATGCCGTAGCGAGTTCGTCCTTTTCTTCTTCTTCGTCTTCTTCTTTGGTTCCGTCAGTACTCTTCATTTCGCCAGTCATGCCTATCTGTTTCTCAGTAGACTCATGGTCAGCGCGCACAGCTCGATCCGATTCAAGAAACGGTTGGCAACCCGACAGAAATCTCAACTACGTATGGTGATAAACTCATCGCCGCACCCCATGATCGATGATCACGCAGTATTCGAGGGAGCGGATGGTCCGCACCCACGATGAATAACGATTAATCTGTTGTTTCAGTGGGCACCCGTTCGATTTGGGACTGGGCTAAGAATATGCTGAAATCATTTCTTTGTCCCTGGGCTCTTCATATTGACGCCTCGTTCATTCCAGTGCCTATCTTTCCGAACTCAAACTCTTCTTCAATCACATCATCAACCAAACCGACCCGAAAAATTCTCAACCGCTGGTAGGTAAATCCAGCGCACCCCATGGCCACGCAGGTTTTGAACTCGTGGTAGCGGATGGTCCGCGCCCATAATGAATCCGCATTACGTCGGTCAGTCTCAGGGGGTCCCCGTTCGATTGGGGATTAGGATTGGGCTCGCAAAGCAATCCTGGGCTTTCTTTTTCTTCTGTTTCATTCTCTTGATTCTCATTCTCTCCATCCTCCTTGCCCACCTAAGCTAAATGCTATCACGCCTCCACACAGGACTCAATTATGCTTAGCACCCACGATCAATCACTGCGTTCCGGCTCTATGTAGTCAGACCTGGCCGAGTTGTGCCTACGGCATTCTACATGGGTCTACCCCCGTAGACCCGGTGTGTCTACGCGACGTCGGCCCAAAAAAGGCGAGGTTCACCTACGTCATTCTACGTGACGTGGTCACACTGTAGTCACACCCTCGGGAACTGTGTCTACGTCGGTCTACATTGGCCTACCCACCTCGATCCGCCTCGACCCACCTCAAATAAGTATTTACCCTCAATTCGAATGTCAACTACTCAACTTCTCCCGCTGCGTGGCCGGCCCAATTTAGACCAACTGATCGCCGGATAATGCCGAGCGATGCCGGTACACAACAAAGGTAAATATCTGACATTCAACCTGAACATGCTAGCAAAGCGGGCACAAAGACTCGCACGATATTATTTATTTAATGTCCGTGATGTTACGTCTTCGAAGCCGGAGTGATGCTTCTCGCCATAATATGGCCAAAGACCCCTGAAAACATAGATATTTCCAAGTTTCCCGCCATTTGAAGTTTATTCAACGCTGGGGAGGGGTACAGGGCCTTCTAGATTATGCATTACATCCTCCCCGACCATCCAGTTGCTTTCAAAGCATCAAATGTTCACAGTAATGTCCTTTAGGCCGTAAATGCAATTTCAGATGGAGATTCGAGCCCAAAAAATCGGACACACCAAGAAACAAGTCAGAAAAGCAGCCGATAATTATCTGAGGTTTTCTGAATATAAGAGATCATACACATGGCATTCACCATTTCTCGTCGACGGTCAAAAAAGAAACCTGGTCGAGGTTTGAACCTTGAAGCACTGGGTGCTGCATAAAAAATAGTTCAGACATGTTCTTAACCACTACACAGAGTGACCGATCCTGGGATCTAATGGCACCTCACTTTATGCTGCGAAGCAGACATGAGAACCTAAAAAGCAAACAGAATTTCGGAGCGGAAACCTCAATACGTAACGGGCGGCGTGAGAGTCTTTGTGCCCGCTCGCCGGCACTTGAACATCAATGTGCGAACCACAACCAACGCGCAATGCCATCTTTGGGGCATTGATTAAATTTGTGGCTGGCTATGTGTGCCTCTATAGTGAGCCTACCTCAGCCTACGTGGGCCTACCCGCGTAGACAAACGTAGCGACATGTGTACCGGCTGCGCCTACCTTGGGTAGGCCGAGGTAGTCATACAGGTGGGCCTACGGTCTGTGCCTACGCATGTATGCAGACCCTCTGACTACAAAGGCCCGGAACGCAGTGAATGTAATAATCGCACCGTTGAGTTTCGGCGGGGTCCCCGTTCGATTCGCGACGGGGCCATGGGCAAGGATGTGAGTTTTTTGGTTCTTGAGTTGTGTTCTCTTCATTCATATCGGAGCCTAGAATCTGATCTCTTATCTTGGCGTCGTGCGGGTTTCTCGAGGCGCCTCTGGTTCCAAGGCCACTAACTATGTGGATGTATGTGACATGTTCGATTATCAACTTGATAAATCTTTCATCCGAATCGTACGCGTCTTTTTCTATGAATTTTACCCAATATCGTACAGTATGCTACTCGCATGCGCCCGCCTTTAGAGCCCTCGTAGTGAATGGTCCGCATCCACGATTAATAAGATGATTGCGCACTCAGTTTCGATGGGGTCCCCGTTTGATTCGGGACTCAGGGTCTTCATGATTTCTTTGTTGGTTGGGTTCTCTCCACATTCGATTATGCTTATCTCTCGAACTCCTCAGATTTCGAGGTGTCACGCTAACATCTGGTGCGCGCACAGCCGTGGATTCACGACTCTTATATTCAATGACATCGCCAGCCAAAAATTCTCAGCCGCTGGTAAATCAACCACACCTCACCCAGTACTCACACGAGTCCTCGAAGGCCCGGTAGCGGATGGTCCGCACCCACCATGAATAAGTCTGCTGATTCATCTCAGTGGGCACCCCGTTCGATTCGGGATTGGGCGATGCCGCGGTGGACACCTTTCTTTTCCACTTTGTTGTCATCTCAATATCCGTCCGAGCTAAATGCTCGCACACCTGACACAGGACTCAATTCCACTGGGGAGGCCTGATAGCAGATGGTGCGCACCCACATTGGTGTCGTTGAGTTTCGGTGGGGTCCCCGTTCGATTCGGGATTGGACCATGGAAAAGGAGGCCGCATCATTTTTTCTTCTGTGGTTGTGTTCTGTTCATATCAACACCTCTTGATCATACCTATCTGTAGACTCAAACTCTTCATATCTCGGTGTGTAGTCCATTCGCGAGGACGATCATGAAATTAAATGATCATGCTAGGACCTGGCCGAGAAATTCCCAACGACTGCTAAATGCATTGCGACACGTAATGCATATGATCAAGCTATATTCAATTTACTGGAGAAGGCTCGGTGGCGGATGGTCCGCACCCACGATGAATAATTAGATATTGGGTTGCTTTCAGTGGGCAGCCCGTTCGATTCGGGACTGGGCTATGATCAAGCAGTCCTTCAGGATTTTGTTTTGGTTCTCTTCATAACTCTCGATCATGCCTATCCTTCTAACTCCTCATATTTCGAGATGTCACGCTAACATCTGGTGCGCGCAGAGCCGTGGACTCACGACTCTTAGATTCAATGACATCGCCAGCCAAAAATTCTCAGCCACTGGTAAATCAACCACACCTCACCCAGCACTCACACGAGCCCTCGAAGGCCTGTTAGCGGCTGGTCCGCACCCACGATCAATGGACGGAACACCGAGTTTCAATGGGCACCCCGTTCGATTCGGGATTGGGCTATACAAAGCCATTGACAGCGCTTTTTGGGGGGTTCGAGTTCATTCCTGAGCGCTGCGGATCCCAGGTGTTTGAATGTTAGTTCTCGGATAAGCGGGGTGATAATCTCACAAATGACGGAGACGCGCCGCCAGAATGGGCGTCAAGAGTGCGAGCAAAGAAAGCAGAGCGAATCGATGCGCGCATACGCTTGAAAGTGTGGGAGCTTCCCACAGAGCCAGTTTTGACCGTCGTCAGTCTTGATCGTCTGCGAGGTATCCAGCGCTCAGACTTGGTGCATACATATCCATGCATTACGTTCCAAGTAGGAATCCAACTCCAGTTTTCAGTCGGGGGATAAATAAACGGCAGCCGAGACTCGACGGACGGGCGTGGTGCGGGGGTGGATTTGCGTGAAATAAAGCCCAGAGAAGCTACAAGATCGTCCCGGGATTCCCAGGGAGGATAATGAAAGACGGTATTGTGAATCCTGCAGCAGTACATGTTTCGGAGTAGGTCTATACTATTAGTCGCCTAGGTCTGCTCGGGAATCCGACCAAATTCCCGGGGAAGGTGGTTGAATAGCGTCACGAAGCCCGCGCAGGAAGGCGGGTACCCAATGCGGTCCCTGGCCTCACGAGACTCTTTGCCTCAGGAATGTCAGAACGGACACCGTGGATATTAGCCGAGACCCAAAGTCGTGTGCGTGCTATTTGCGATACCGCCGGGAGCGAATCCAGTCCGCGCACCAGCGCCGTGAGCATAGTTGGTAGCCAGCGTCACGACAGCGCCCCGATTGGGACGCTACGGTTGCTCGTTGGCTGCCACGGTGCACAGGCGGTGGACGCTGCTAGTGAGCGCTATGTGATTCCTCGAGACGCACCAGGGAATGATTCCACCGTGCGGAGGAAGGGCGAGGAACGACCGAGGGCGACGCGTATGGTCACTCTCGGCCGCACGACGATGTATCTGGAGTCTGCATACAAGTTAATCAGCACGAGCTATAAGGCTTCACGCGGGAAAAATGCATTCGCTCACGCACCGTGTACCAAGTCGGTCGGGAAACGGAGTGGGATGGGACAATGTCCAGAGCTCTTCAGCGCCGTGCGGAAATTCCGAGAGGCGCGACGAAGGCCTCCGTGGGAGGAGCTCGGTGTGGGATGCTATGGGGGAGAGAGAGGGCGACGTGTATGCGAGGACTTTGATTGCGCACCGCCGTGCCGTCAATATTGCACTGCCGCGCCGAGGGAGTCGGCTCCACTGCGCTCTCGTGGTTCTGCAGGCAGCAATACTGGTGTGTGGAAGGAAAGGACGGATACATGTGAACGCCCGGATAGGAGGAAAGTGACAGCAACCGACATACCCAAGAACGATAGCCAGCGCTTTCCTACGCGCGCCGTGGAGACTACGGCTGGCGGAGGTCGCATCGCATCATATGAATATGAGGGTACGCTAGAGCGGGGCGGCGGGGGCGGCGGGGGCGGGGGCGGAGATTCTCGCGCGCCGAGTACGTTGGGGAGAGGGTTTGAAGGGCGAGAAGTGGGGTCGCACCGAAAGAAGAGGAGGGGTTAGTGCCGAGCGAAGAAGCGCTGGGATGAGGAGTGGGGCGGAATCCTAGAGATGCAACAGGTCAGTGTGAACGAGAGGTGGCGCACCTGGGTAAACTCCCTCCCTGGCTGCGCGTGATTGGCTTGGGCAGATGTACGGCGAATGGCGTTGCCGCGGGAGGGAGGGGGTGACAACTGGGCGACGAAGATGAGGGGCGGGACAAGCAAGAAGGAGGGTGACGCAGCGAACTATAACCGGCGGCAGCCAAACGCGATGAGGAGCCACTGAGATGCAGGCATGATGGGGGGCGGCGCATCGGCACAAGCGTGGGCGCGGGGGCGGACGTCGGATGTCGTGAAGGCGGATGTGGATTGAGCCTAGGCGGGGTTGAGTGGAGGCGTAGGAAGGGTGGTGGAGAGGCGCGGATGTCAACACCACCGGTATGATTTTTGGCATAGTTGTAAGTTCAGTTTCTGACCGCAGCCGGATTATAAACAACCTCGTGTGGGTTGCCCTTCACTATGCCTCATCACATGGGCTCACAGAAATAGCCCGCTTCTAGGTCGGGAAAGGCGCAGCTGTCAACGCTCGCGGTACGTTTTATTTCCCGCATTTCTAATCACAGTTCCTGACGGCCGCTGCATTGCAGCAAATGACGAGTGGACTGCCCTTCATCTTGCCGCTGATAAAGGGTACACAGAACTGGTCCGCTTCCTGGTTCAGGAAGGTACCGATGTTGATGCTCGCGGTATTTCCTTTTCGAACCCCCTAGGCCAGTTTTTGATTCATGCAGCATCCCAGAAAAATATTATCGGCAACTGGCTAGTGGGCCACTTTGCCATTTTTATCTTCGAGGCCGTACAAAGCGATAAATTAATAATGATCTATGGACTCAGAAACGAAGGTATACATCCTATGTATGGACTGAGATAGTCTTCAGGAATTTATGTTTGTATTTCATGGCCCGCCGAATTTTATTTCCCGCCGTATGCCAAAAGGGGAATAAACGGCTTAGTGGGCCACCCGGCCAAATCGTTCGTGCGCATCGATACAATTGACTCCAGTGCATTCCAAATCATTCAGTAAATAGATCTACAGGATTGGGTACACTCAACCTGTGAATCCGACATGTATTGGGGCCATAGTTGTTTGCCTTTCCAGTTATCTATGATAAGTGAGATTGCTATCCGGAAAAAATAGCCTGCCTTCTGAGGAATAGAGTGCAAGGGAGCCCAAAATTAAGACACAAGCCGCTTCAAGGGAAGTATTGGACATACTTAAGTGCAAAGGACGACCTCTAAATACCCTTAACCCGCCCAAAAAAATCCATCTTTATGTGCAACCGAAATTCGGTGGCTTAAAGTGGTAGCCCAGCGTGAACGGAAAGTTGACCAGTGAAGGTCCAAAGTGACGTTAGAGGATGGCATATTGGTGGTGTCAAATGCACTGACACAGTTCCAAGTCATCAGAGAAGACGGGTGGATCGCTATAGAGGTGGCTGGAGTGTGCCGCTCGAGATCAGGTGGAGACGATCTTGAAGGGTCCAAGAGGCGAGAAAACTTTGCTTTCCCAATCGTTATGGCTTTCAGTCATTGAGTCGAATCAAGGGATTCGAGCGAGCCCAAAAACTTGTGAATTGGCGAAGAATTGGTCAAGAAACAAGCCAAAGACGATCGCTCGAGCCGTTCCAAAGGGGATGTCAGAACCTCGCCCATTCGGCCCTCGGACAGTACTTGGGCCGATGAGTTGCTTGGCGTCGATGTCTTGGCTCTGTTTTCAGAAGGCGATAGTTTGGACAACGAAGCGGACAGATATCTCAATGATCCGCAGATCGGCGTCGGTTATTGAGCTAGTAGATATGTCGTGTATATGGCGCTAGAATGCGTTTCCAGATCTATGATATAATGTTTGAACACGAGGAATGCGAGTAATGTGTATACCCTACTTTGAAAATTGAAAGATTCTTCTGCTCCGCTTCTTTATCTCCCTCCCCTTTTTGCTTCCGTGCCTGCTGCCCACTCTTGTCCGCTGTCCGCTCTCGTCCGCTCCTACTTCAGAACCGATCTTTCATCAACGCGCAACTCTCACTCCACAAGTTCGCTGCCTGATTGACGTCATCCGTCGTATGTCTCACTATTCTCGGCGCATCATGTCAGAACTGGGCACATCCGATGTCTGTCAAGTTTGTTTTCGCGCGTTCTGTTGGAAGCTTCCCGTGCATCTCCTGAATTCCGTTCTCCTTCCCGTTTATTTTGAATGACAAACGAAAGAGCAAAAGAACGTGCAAAGGTTATCGCGACATTCCCAAATTTCACATACCAACATTGCACCACTTCAAAAGCAATCTACAGTTCCGTTACAACGAACAAACTTGTACATTGCCGTCAGAACCAATCGTTCATCAACTCTCACTTCACGCAAATATCGCTACGGCATCGCGTAACTCGCCATTTGTTCTGTCAGAACTGGGCGGATCCCATGTCTGTCAGGTCCATTTCTAGGGGCTATCGGATGCTTTCAGTACATCTTCAGACCCGTTCTCCTTCCCTTTTATTTTGCGCAACAAACGAACGGGGAAAAAAAGTGCAAAGGTTGTCATCATGACAGTCATAATTCGCCTTCTTCCCGAATCCTCAAATAATGATATTTCACAGCCATGACACAGGACGCGCGACCCCAAAAGTCCTCACTCCATCAGGACCTGGCAATTGCACAATTTGCAGGTCAAAGTCCGCCATTTATAATTCATGGGCCTTCATTCTTCCGCAACAGCGTTGCAGCTACCAATCAGCAATGTGCTATTTGCGCGACCGTTTAACGTTCATTAAGCAGCGGTATTTGCGCCCAAGAACAATTGCCATTGCGAAGTGAGTTCGGTTGCAAGGCTCGCAGCGGTGAACAATGCTTACTGCATTTAGATGCCCTCTGCAAGGTTTGCCGGAAGTCCGCCGAGTTCCGCCGAGGTCTGCCGAGGGACCTAGGCAGGTTCCGCCGAGGCCCCTCGGCTGACCTCGGCAGGGTGGGTCGAGGGGTGGGTGCACGCAATTCTCAAGTCATTGTTTCAGCTCTCATACATTTATGTGAATAGTCTAATAGCGTTTTCAGATCGTGGCGCTGTAATTCCTGTTTTCTTCTGACAGCACACGGAGTTAGAGCGTTCTCCACTTTGGAACGTGGTTGATGCCTCTCACCCTTGCTTCCGCAACACATTTCACCAACCACAAGCAAAAAATGCCGGTATTGCGACAAATTACGCTGTCATGACGGGTTCCTTCGAGTCATTCAAGGTATAAGGCAGGGGCCGTCCAGTGGAAAATTCTCACCGCTCATCCAGTGAACCAGTGAACGTCCCTCTTCATCTAATCCACAATGTTCGCCCTTCGCTTCGCCCCGATCCTCCTCCTCGCCACGAGCTTCGTGTCTGCTATCCCCGCCCCCGCCGGCGCCGACGTTGAGAAGCGCTCCTCGACTGCCGACGTTGTGAACGTGTTCAACACACTCAAGAGCTCTACCGACTCGATCCTCCCTCGCATCAGTACACGCGTCGTCCGATTTCCATCCAATATTTTGCTCACATAACTGCAGACTCACTGGTTTCTAGCGGAACGGCCTCCGACGTGACGGTGACCCCGCTCATCAGCCAGCTCACCACCGCCTTCAACACTGCGCAAGCGTCTCTCGGTCAGCTGTCGCCCGTCGAGTCCAGGAAACGCCAGTCCGATGAGGATGTTGCCGTCCTCGTCGCTGGTATCATCACTGTACGTTTATTGGGCTTAATTATTATTAAATCTAATTATGAAACGACGGTCTGCAGGACACCACCGAATCGCTTAACGGACTTAAAGGCCGTGCCCCGCACATTCCCGCCCTCCCTGGCCTCATCATTCAAATCGACATCGCGCTTAAGGAGCTCCTGATTGGCCTCAATGTTATCCTTGCTGGCGTCCTTACCCTCGTCGGGGGCTTGTACGTGCCGTGCCACCTTATATTCTGCCTTTGATATTTACAGCTTTTCATAGGCTTGTCGGGGTCGCCGGCCTCCTGAACTCCCTCGGTCTCGACCTCCTCCTTCTTCTACTCGGTCTCGGCCTGTAAGTCCCCCGAGTCTTGGACAGGCGAAATAGAATGAAAGATGATAACGGCCCTTTTACTTCTAAATATGATTCACATCTTGTTCCCAATTTCTGGACTTCGAGGATGACGGTTTAGTAGCTTTCATTTAACTGATCAGAATGATTGCTTCGATACCAAGTATCCAATATATTGATATTTTGGTTTCTTGAGTTGCGATTCAGGCACTGAAGCAAGGCCTGGTACTCGGCCAACGAGCGGCACAACCTGGTTATTTTTATAGTACAATTAACTTTTGTACATTTTGACATTCTACTGTTAACGAGGCACGAGTGATCGGGACGAATAGGGTTTGCGCATCAACGGAGGTCGTGATCGAAGATCTCTTTCTTTCGATCTTCCATGTCCGCTCGCTCGACGGTGTCTCGCTCCCTGTGCTGGATTTACTTTGGCTTCTTTTATCCCCAGCATCCCTGTGGCCGTCGTCTCCTTCTACTGGGTGCCCTTTCAGCGCGCGACTCCTATTGGCCCCTGTCTCTCGTCTGCGCTTCACAGCTTAAATTCTTGGGCCCTTTGCACTCTTAGTTCTCAACGCTTGGCGACTCTTGGGCCCGAGGTGGCTGCCCAGTCATCGGGGTGCAAGATAGCATCTTTACCCCCGGGTGGATTCAAGAAACCTCTTTGCCGCCATTTCATCGCATCACGCTATGCTGAACGGAATGGATTGCCCCCATTCGTGTCATGCAATCCTCTGCCACGCTAGCCTTCAGGCATCTATATCAACGCTATGCTGACCGGGATGGATAGCCCCCATCGGGTTGTGCGACCCATCTACCACGCTAGCCTTCGGGCACCGCTATTAACGTTATACTGGCCAGGATGGATAGCCCCATTCGCGCCACGTACCATCTACAACGCTGGCCTTCGGGCACCGCTATTAACGCTATGCTGGCCAGGATGGATAGCCCCATTCGCGCCACGCACCATCTACCGCTATTTGCTATAACACCGACTGGGATATCCCCCGGAGGCGCTCCGCTATTGCATGGGCTTCACCCCTTCGTGCTATGAGGTGTTCTGCTATTGCTGTTGGTGCATTGCCTACAACAGCGATTCTGCTAGTCTCGCACTTCCAACAACCGGACAAGATCACGGAGCCTTTCCTCCTAGTTTGTGGGGATCCTTCTGGCGGATGCGTCGTCTGCTTCTACTCTTCGGGTTTCCGCACCAGGATCCTCACATTGCGCCGGAGAGCTGTGGCTCTTGCCCATGATCTAATGCATCTGGAATTCTGGGCCTAGCGGCCACCATCTGGATCTAAGACGAAGTGGAATGCGCAAATTGACATTCTACCGTTAACGAGGCACGAGTGATCGGGACGAATAGGGTTTGCGCATCAACGGAGGTCGTGATCGAAGATCTCTTTCTTTTGATCTTCCATGTCCGCTCGCTCGACGGTGTCTCGCTCCCTGTGCTGGATTTACTTTGACCTCCCACACACCCTTCAATGGAGCCTTAACATGGATCATTATATTTTTAATTTCTTTACTGCTATTGTAACTCAGGGCCAATGTTGGGGGGTTTCCGCACCAGGATCCTCCCATTGCGCCGGAGAGCTGTGGCTCTCGCCCATGATCTAATGCATCTGGAATTCTGGGCCTAGCGGCCACCATCTGGCGCAAACGAGGAGTCTTTGCAATTCAACACTCAAGTCAAACACGGCGGAACTTGAACAACAATATAGTACAGCTGATGTGTGTCGTAAACGCTGGGCCCGAACTTCAAAAACTCATTACGAGGGCTTTAATTTGGCTAATTTAGCCTAAAAGAGCCCTAAAATCGCCGAGGTTATGTATGTTCTCACAGCGTGTGCGGGTTTAATCGGTTGTATGGCCGATTTGCGATCACCCTCGGAATGGCGGGAGTGCCAGAATGTTACTTCTTCCTAGTTTCTCAGTGCCAATCCACACCAGAACAAAAAGGGAGACAAAGACTTGAAGCACATGCCGTTCGGGGGAGTCGAAACCCCGGGGTCCTTCAATCATGCTTTCGATCACCAAGTTAGCGATGGCTTGTAGCTATTTGCGTGAGCCAGAGTAACTTTGCTACATCCCACAGCCACGTCCACACATCCTGACCACTCACCATGGGAATCATCCTTGCACGCCTCCTTCCCCCCGAGTTCCAACCTGCACACGATTCCGGATCTCTCGGGACAGGTAACACTGTCGGTGGCCTCTCCTTTATTGATTTTGCTGACGTACAAGGTATGTGTTCATGTATCAATTTTATTGACCCAACTAATCTGATTTTTAGGACAGCCAGCAACGCTATTCTGCTATCTTTACTCTGGCACTTGATATTGTACCCATACAGGGCTTATCCGTCCCATGTGAGCGAGTATTTTCATCTAGTGCCGAGACCGACACCCTACGACGCATGGGACTGCTAAGGAGGATGAAATAAAGTAGTCGGAGGCTGAGATGGATGAGCAGTATGTAGTTCCCGAAGACATTCCGTCGTTTATGGCTTCGTTACTTGGTAGCGAATAATTTCCTCGGTACTTTCCAGATTTGGACCATAAGCCGTGGCTTTCGCCGAAGCCGAGCGTGAGAGCCATCAAAAAGGCAAGGCGAGTCAGCCATAGCCGAGCCACGGCAACACTAGTTGGAGGTACTTATAATGGATTGCATCTGCTGTGTGCTGACTTCAACTTCGTCCAAGAGTCTATTCTGGGGGGAATTCACTCCTTTTCGTTCATCGGCTGACTGCGACAGCCACTGAGCCAGTGGGCGCGGGAAGGGATCAGGTGATGACAACCAGAACGGCAGCGCAATGATTGCTAGACAACGATGTGACGGCACTTCATACCTTGATCTCTCACCACCTCGATGCTTGTCCAGCGGACCACAGCTCTGCCTGTGGAAATCTGGGCTGCTTGCTTAGGTCTATGCACGCTTCAGCAACTGCGCAGAGTCTCATTGGTCTGCAGACTCGTTCGTTCCCTGGTCCTGCCGCGCTTGTTTCGGGAGCAGACATTGAGTGTGGCAGCACTGGGATGGGGGTTCGACAAGGATAACTGGATGGATCGTGTTCGTCACCTCCATCGCACAGCAGTTCGGTTGGACAGATTGGCGGAGGGTCCGTTCCCCTCGTTTGTTCACACCTGGACGGTCACTTTCAGCCGAGGATTGATGGCGCTGAAAAGCTTCCATCCCGAAATTGAAAACATCCATCTATTTGACACCCTAAATGCTAGGGTTCTCCAGACTTTTGTCATCACGCTCAAAAATTATCGGAACCTATCGTCATTGCACATTGACTTGGCTACGATCGACCCTCCCTTCCGCGAAGCGCTCGAATCTCTCCCGAAGCTGAAGGAGCTCCGGCTCCGAAATTGCCACACAGATGCTGCGGAGGGCTTTCTGACCATAGAAACTCTGGAGATGACCCGCTGTTCTGCCGATGAACCTGTCCGGCTGGTATCTCGAGACAATCTCAGCACCCTGAACGCCAGCGGTGCAGATATATCACTCTTAATCGCGGGATTTGGCTCGGACGCACTCATCAACCTCGTCGGCTTATCAGTGCATGGGATACGCGACGTGGAGGTACTGGTTCGCTTTCTGAGGCAGTGCCCCCACCTCCAGTCCCTGGCGCTCGAATCTTCTGCGGGCCCACTGTCATCGACAACAATTCCCCTTTTGCGCAATCTGACTGGGCCACCCGCGGTTGTCCAGCTCTTGACCCCGGGTCGTCCTGTCAGCAACATAGTGATCTCGGATCCCCCCAGTCGAGATTCACTCATGCTGTTGTGCACGGACATTTCACGAGCAACGGTGCCCCTGCGGTCCCTCACTTGGCCCTTCCCTGCACGGGGATACGAGTATTTGGAAGCTGAGGAGTCCTTCGGATCGTCCACTCCATCACCGATGCTCCAGTTCCTTGCGGCCATCCCCTCCCTCTTTCCTGAATTGGCGGAGCTGTCCTTTAAATTCCCGGCACCGATGGATTTCCGCTGCGGCAACGCCCACATGTGGTTTCCAGAATCGACTATGGACAGTCCCGTTGACCGGCGGACGCTTGAGCTGAACGACGACGAGGCATTAATTCCTCGCTCGCCCGGATACGAGATCTCAGATGCAGAGGCGGCATCTGTTTCACCCACGCCGGTGGTAGTGCAGGAGCGCATCAGCCCGAAAAAACTGATCCCCGACCAGGAGCGATCAGTGCCAAAATCCTTCGTCTGCACCCTGCAGGTAAGCATTTCGTTCTAACATATATCTGGGCCTGACGCTGAGAAAATATTAGGCTGTTTTGAACTTGTTCATTGACGATTTACTCTCGCTGCCTCACAATATCGAAATCTTCCGCGCCGAGGAAGTCGACTATCAGTTACCCCTCACACTTCAACATAAAGTCCTCGCCGCACTCACCCCGCTGTATGCGCACCTGCGGGAGGTTCAACTCGACTCGCGTGGCAACAGTTGGACACGAACCGGAAATTTAGGGGCCAGGGACATCGCGGGACGTCAGGAAGTGGTGAAGATCGTGCTTAATGAGAGGTCTATCGAAGAATTTCGAATGGGAAGGAAAGAAATTAATCCCCCTCGATTTTAGTTTAAATCCCTCATGAAATGATCGAACTTATGATAACCTCCGTTATTCGACCACGATATATCCTACTGCGTTGTGCCGTATAAACCACCATTGACTGCAAGGAAAACTTTCACTGAAATTCCACATTGATGAGGAAGCGGTGAGCGTGAGGGGTGGTTTCCGAAAAATGACATACAGACACATCTCCAAGCATTTGGTAAATCATGCCGGCTAGAGAAGAGCAACCTTTTTTTCTCTAGAAATTTCGCGTAGTATGAGCCTGGAATGCCTGTTCTGCACTGCGCATCGAATGTAAAAGAGTAGTGTACGCAGCAGAAAAACAGTCCTGTTGCTGCACACCGGTCAAGTCTCCGGAATATGATATGTACTTCAAGAGATTAATTCTCAACAACAACAAAGGTATGAAATAATCGTTATTGTCCCCGTAGAATCAACTACAAAAACCAGTCCTAGAGACTCGTTGAGAGTAATTCGAGAACAGGAGGACAGGGACACGTCCCCGATGTCCAGTTTGTGGGACGTTGCGTGGGGCACTGGCCGTTGTTCAAAATGCACGAATCCAAGATACAGTTCCGGATCCCACTATATTGCTCAGCCGTTTGGTACCACGAAATAGTGGCTGTGGCACAGGTGGCTGGGTCACGGCCCCGGCCACCATTTCGTAATACGAAACGGCTGGGCAACATAGTAGGCATATCGCGAGAGGATCTTATTAGCCGTGCCGTCGATGGTCCTTGCGATAGAGTGATTGGGAAGGAGGAGAGCAGATGATCAAGGAAGGCGGGCAAAGTGAGTAAAAGGTTTATGGTGACACTGTCATCCCGGTGATTCAACCAATAAATAATACTATGTGGTATCGGTACCAGCTCGTTTGGTCGCCAGAAGGAACATAGCCTGCGAACCAAGACGTCATTTCAATAGTCAATGCCTGGAGAGGACTTAGACAGCGCACGATGGCCGAGATTACTCAATGCTTTGTGCGTATATCAGATTTGTGCTGGAACGACGTCCCTCACACACACAGCAGAAAAGACTTCTCCCCTGAATGTCCGCCTTATCCGCCACACGAACAACAGGTGCGGAAGGCGCCGAAGACCAGCCCTTAGTTGTGCGATATCTCGGACGAACCACATTCCTGGGTCCTCATGCATGCAGAAGCACGGTCGGTAGGACACCTGACCCTGGGATGCTTGCCTGGCATTGATGCCGTTCCTAGCGAAATCCACATATGACCTGCGAAGCTGCGTCCCATGTTGTGATTTTCGAATTTTCCGACGGACTTCCAAGTATAATTATAAGCCACGTTATAAAGTGAGTTGGTTTGGATCTTTTGGCCCACGTCAAAATAACGGTTCAATAAGGCTCAGAATAGTTCCCATGGAAATGTGTGCAGCAGATCAAGAAGCAAGCTCAAATACAGTCTTCCTTCCGTGTGCGGCGCCGCCGCAGGGGTGGGTGGGAACTTGTCAGGTATGGGATTTGTCAGATGGATTCGAACCAGACACTGACGTGGGGGAAAAGGCGTCGGGAGCGGCGGATTTTCAAATAAATAACTGAAGCTTTCACAGCGACGGTCTGTATTAATCGGCTCCCGACGCCCATGTCGGCATCGCAAAAGACAAATGGGAGTATCCACAGAGCTTATAAGCGGCCGCAATTTGTGCCCAGAGTCCGGGCCGCGAACAGCCGACGCACATGAACTTCGCTCTATCTTCGTCCGAACACACTGGATTCCTGTCCGTCTCCAATACATGTATGATGTGATCCAGGGTCGTTCAGGTACTAGTTTCTGACTCCAGTGCGCCTTTCGCTCCTGAAATCAGCATTCTTCTGGTTCTTGTCTGTTCGAAAATACCTGCTCCTGGTGACTGGATTACTCAATCTCCGTGCTTGACGCGTTGAAACGCCGTTATAAGGCGAGCGACTGGATGTCCCAACGACAGCAACAATGGTGAACTTGGCCAGCCTCACTTCCTTCGCCGGCGCTCTCACCCTTGTCAAGATTATTGACTTCCAAGGAAATCGACTCAACCTCAACGGAGGCATTGGGGCGGCCCCTGGTAATTCCATTATCAGTTGGCCGGAAACTCCCGGCGCGTTGAATGAAGATGTAAGCACATTATGCGCATATGAGCCCGTGTTGAGCTGACTTTCCGTCCGCGGTTCCTCATTCCCAACTCGGACAACTCCAGCAGGTTCACCATTCAAAGCCTTGCGGACAGCAACTCGTATTTCTCGTACGCCGCGCAGACTTCCGGTGTTGGTTTCCTTGTCGTCCATTCCCAGGTCGTGGTGTCTGGAGCGCAACTGGCCACTAATTTCACCATGCAAACCGCCGATAAAACTGCAGGGACCGTCAGGTTAGTTCTGTCTTCCCCCAGATGCATGATTGGTTTATTGATCTGCGCAGTTTCCTTCAGGTCGGGAGTGATGTCAACGCGGCGTTGACTGCCTGGCAGAACCCGACTCCTTCCACTCGTGGTGATCCTTCTACTCCCGTACGTCAATGACAATCCTTTCAAATTTCGTTCAGAGCCTTACTTGGACCTAGTTGACCTTTGAGACTTTGACAAACCCCGTGTCCCTGACGCAAGGTTTCATCGTCATGCCTGGTGTGTGGTTTTTCATATTGTCGTGGCCAATACTTAGACTGGGATAGTGTGAAAATGGGGGCGAGTCCACACAACGAGGCCAGAGTTTCGAACGATGTGTTGTTTTGTTGAAATCGCTAGTAGGTTAGGTCAGGAAGACTCGTCGTGCATTCAAATGACCATGCCAATTCCTTTTCCATTTGCCTGTAGTTTTAAAGATATATCTTAAGACTTTTGGTTTTTGATAGGGTTTTAAACATTGTGAATCACCACCTAGAAGACATCACACCCCCCAGCTCCAATATACCTTTTTGGCTGCCCGTTGCACGGGGGCGCGACGTGGCTGCACCGCCGGCCACTCTGAGCCACTCCACGCTTTCACTCGCCGTCGACTCCGCGCCCTCCCCCATGTCGTGGGAAGGTCTCCTGACGACGGCGGCGGCGAGGTATCGTCGCGCGCCAGCGCCCTCACTCTTCCCACGCTGGTCACTTTGAACCGCTCTGTGCTTTCGCTCACCGTCGATACACGCCTCCATCTACATTGTGGGAATGTCTCCTCACGATGGTGGCGGCCAGGCGTCGTCGGCGCTCCCGCCGTCGCGCTTTCCTCGCCTTTTCGACGCATTCAAGGCCAACCACTTTGAGCCACTGCAAGCCATCGCCAGCGGTCGATGACATGGCTTTGTCGACGTCATAGGAAGGTGTGTGCAAGACGGCGTCAACCAGGCTTTGGATTAAGTACAGACTGATACGAGCCAAAGCTTACAGCTGAACACTAACTCGGCAAAAGAAATGTCACATGGTTTTTTTGATCGGAATTCGAGAATTGCGTGCGATGGGCGCATTGTCCCGGGTGACTTTGAGTGAGAGAAATGTAGCTTAACATGTTGGGTCTCACCGTACAAATTTCCCATTGAAGCGGGTCCCGCCTGGTGGAGATATCGCACGATTTATGCGGGACTTGCATATTTTGGAAATTTGAGAGATCATGTTGTCGAGAAAAACAGTGAATGCCGCATGATACAGAGATATTTACAGCTGATCTCGAAACTAATGAGACGGCCCGACTTTCTTTTTCGCGTTCCCAAAAAGGAATATTTGCTCACCCACACCTAATTCATTCGATAACTCCATTAGATTGAGTGTCTTGCCTTCCCATATGTTGGCAGTCCTTCGAAACGACATAGAGAAGCGTAAGTGCGCGCCAATGGCCGAAATAATACACGCGATCAATGACACACGTGACTCTCCGGGCTTTCCCGACTTTGCCATTTCCGCATGATTTCCCCCCATTTCGTAGGGCGCTCTGGCTCAGGGAGCTCAAGACTGGTTACTGTAGCATTAAATTTTGTTGCAGGTAAGGTAGACTCTTGTTTCGCTGGAATCTCCTTTTTGGGAAAGAGCAAAAAAAAACTGATCGATCTCATTAGTTTCGAGATCAGCTGTAAAAAAAAATTAGGAGCATGTGGTACCAGCATTTGCCTCGTATAGTGCACGGAAGCGTCTGGGCATTGATTCGTACAGAAGTGCAATATACCCCTCATCCATGCCCACTCTTCTTGCAAAGCCACCCACAGCTGCTCCAGATTTTGGGGTAGGGGGTCCCTGCGGTGTACCATTTCGTTGAGACGATGCCAGCCATGCCCAATTATGTTCATGTCGGGACTCGAAGCGGGCCAAGGAAGCAGATCGATGTTATTTTCGTCAAACCACTTTGTCACGATGCCGGCCTTGTGCTTTGGATCGTTGTCCTGCTGAAAATAGTAGTCGCGCACGTCGAGTTCGAGGTCGTTCATGGTGCCGAGGAAGTCGTCCTGTAAGATTTGATGGTTCCCCTCGATGCGGACAAGCCGGCCCAACCCGTGAGGAGTGATCATTCCCTATACTGTAACCTTCCCCCCGCCGTGTTTGACCTTCTTCTTCATGGATCGCGGATCCAAGCGCTCGTTTGGCCTCCTCCAGCACCACTCCATCCCATCTGACCCAATGAGACAAAAAAATGACTCGTCTGAGAACGTGACCTGCTTCCAATTTCCCCCTGTCCACACCAGCATTGCCTCAGCCGACTCCTTGCGTTTCTTTATATTTCGATGCGAGATGAGGGGTCCTGGGCGACGAATATGGGACTCGAGACCGCCCTTCCTGAGGTGCAATTTGACTGTATCCACATGGAGGTCGGGGTAGAACTGCTCCTGTAGGTGCGTCGCGTCGTGGGCCCTCTTGGTGGCAAGCTGTCGGACCGCAAACCGGGTGTCCCGCTCGTCCATCTTGGCTGGTCGTCTGGATTTGGGTCTAACATCGTATTAGTTCTCCTTCTCGCCATATCTCTGCCAGATGCGAATGATATGGCAATCTGAGATGTCGTGGCGGCCGGTGAGATGTTCCCGGATCCAATCATGAGACCGTTCTTCTCTTTTCCGTGTTGCAATCTTTGCCTTCTTTGTAGGAGTGGTATTAGGGGCCATAAGACCAGTGAATAGACGGGAGAATATGGTATGCAAAGTAGAGCAGTGGAGATACCTTCAAAATAGCAGTAGAGACGCGTCAAGTCTGGAGTCGTTTGCCGGAAACGTGACCTCATTCAACAAATCAGAATGGATTGATCGTAACTTGCCGAGGAATGATGCGGCAACCTGCCCACTTTACTGAAATATGGTACATACCCCAGGCTATAATTCTCTCAGTCAAAGTTCCCTGAAAGAATACGCCCATCGCGCGCAATTCTCGAATTCCAATCAAAAAACCCATGTGACATTTATTTTGCCGAGTTAGGGAAGTTGAATCCAAGTTTAATGCGTGGCATGCCTAATCCATCGACAAGTGTTAATGGGCAAAAGTCAACGAGTCTTTAGATGAAACGATTGTACTGATACACACACCCAGTGACTTTAGAAACAAACATTATTTCTTGTAGCGGCCTTGTGAGCTCAAGGTGGGGCATCTAACAAAAAAAGTCGGTAACGCCTCAGTAACGCAGGAGTGGAAATGTACCTTGGGAGTCGACCAAACATATCTGGCACTGAATAGGCGTGCAACCCGTCGTTCGTGGAGCAAGATATGTTATAAGGCCAGGTCAGTAAACAAATCAAGGAGGGTTTAAACGGAACTCGACATGCCTACCTCGAAGAATGTAACCAAAGCGCCGGCCTTTTCGAGGCGCTCGAATTGAAGGGCTGCAGGTAAGTAGGTCAGAGTGTATCAAATTGAAAGTAAGTGAAATGGACGTATGTGCCTCGCGTTGTACCGGCATAGTAATGACCGCCCGAAGAAAGCAAGGTGAATGATGAACGGCAATGTGAGGTTGAATTAAATCAACCTGAGTTACTCACCGTGGAGTCAACAGGGATAGAAGCGGGATTTTGAAACGCGCGAACTAAAAGACAAAAGGTAAGTCGATTTGACAGAATACAAGAAGATGGGACAGACCTGAAACTTCGAATTCAACCATGACAGGAGGACGATTATGGTACGTAGGTCCGTTCGATATATTGTTGAAGTCGTTCGAGACAGTTGACTCCAATAATAATTCCATCACCCTTGGAACTATACAGCCGAGAGTGAGGCCTAACCCACCCTGAATTAGTCTGGGAGTTTCCCGAATGATAAGCATACCCTATTCAAAAAGGCAAGTGTGATACCAGCCAAAGCGTCCGCAGGCGTACCTCGTTCTCGAGAACAGCGTGCACAGATCAAACGGCTGAAACTGGTTTTGTCCTAGACCCCTAGCTCATTTCCCCCCAGTGCCCATTCGATTTCAGCCATCTGATTCACGTCGTGATCCATGCTAGGGAAAGTCCCGCCCTGCTCCAGGTCCTGACCTCCGCACGCTTGACCATAACACACCTGGCAATTTTCGGCAGTGAGATTTGTCTTTCCGGATAAATCCTTCTCACATTGATGGCCCCCTTTAGCGATCACCTCGCAGGTCAACCTGTCGGAGTTTTCCGCCTTGACCTGCCTAGAGTTGCGCTATTCGCGTTAGCAACTGCTCTATAGTCTCAGGCCCGATAATTGCTTAGAGAGCCTCGTTTTCTATCTCGAATCCTATGCATTCCAAACCGACCGGGAATTGCTTTCAGAAATGAATGCGTCCGTTGCAAATTCCCCAATGCCGAGCCTCCAGAAAGTGGAAGTGCGCTTTGGTGATGAAAAATCCGAGTTGGAGGCAATCAGATCATATTTCCCACAACTGCTGGCTAGAGGCTTGCTCGCAGTGACGACCCACCCAGGTCCGTATTTTTATCTGCAAGATATTCCTCTGGATGTCAATAATTTGCTAGCTCGCACTCGGTCTGCATGAACCTTCGACTGCGTTGGTTTGTTCCATTCTTCGGCCCAAGGCTCACCAATAATCTTATCATGTCAGCCCCATAGTATTTACCTGGAGTGCCACCGTTATCTCGTTCCCCTTTTGACTGTTCTCTGTGTCGGTTTACTTGAGTGAAACCCACAATGCAGGCCGGACCTATCCTACGCCGCCAGAAATTGTCGCCACACGCGATTATTCCACAAGACGTATACCGTCCGCTGACAGGCGCTGAATATCGCCTGGAAAAGTCCACGACGGCGAGAAGTTGGTACTCGACGCGGGGGGAATTCCATCACCTTCACGTCGCACAGAGAATCGGGCGCAGTGGGTGGGTATTCAGCGCAGTACGGCGGAGTCGCGCTGACCGAGGCGCAATACGACGCAGGAGAGCGGGGCCTGAGTCTTGAGAGCAAGAATCCTCGCGGCGATCGTATCTTGCACTTTGACACGGTGCGCGAGGCGGGACGGAGCTTGACGGAAGGCAGCGCGAGAACACACTCTCTGTGTTGGACACTTGACTCGGAGGCGGCCTTGTGCGCGCACCCAGAGATTGTATCGGCATTGAACGTTGAAATCGACATCGAGGCAGCGTGGTACAGTATTGCTATTGATATTGACATCGCGCAGCTCGAGGCGGGGGTGCGCTCATGCATCGCGCATGGTCGACTGGGTACTTACGGGTGGTGCATAGATTGCCTGCGGCGCCCGAAGAAAGAATATCTGAGGCACGGGCAGGGGAGACTCCCTCGCTCGCTTATGCTCGCGGTACTCAGCATCTGTGTAGAGAGACTAGATCCGAGTCGGTGCGGCGACTTGAACTTGAAGTAGCTTGAAGTGGTAGAGGTAAACGTTTTTGATTTTGAGGCGCAGATCTAGAAGAGGCACCGGATACGATTTCAAGTTTGCGGATAGCGCAGAGTTCGGTGGATGTACGAGTGGGCAGTGGAAGAGTGGAAGAGTGAAAGTTGGAAGAAGAAACGCGAGTCAGTGGTCACGCGACCGACGCGTCGCCCATCCATCAGATCCCAGCGCCAAATAGGGGTCAGCATGCTCCAAGATATCTTTCGTGATAAATTTGTACATCCATCCTTCGTAAAATCGATCCCGCTGCCCCATCTACCGCTTTATGTCCGAATCGTGTCACTGACTCCAACTCAGGAGGCGGAACTTGCAAATCAGACGAGCGGCGCGTCCAAAATTCGTGGCACCAAGTTCACTCATGATCTCCATATATGCCTCCCAAGCTTTAACGCCACTGGCGCGCGCAATCCTCTCTCTGTTTTCTCACTTCTCCCTCTGTCCTATGCTGGCCAAGCACCGCCATGGCGTTAATCCCGCCGTCCGCCCCGTGGATGTGATCGCCAAAATCCCGCACCGCAGCTGATCTCGAGCGCTCCACAGCGCTGTAGATCTCGAGCTCCACGGACTTAGGCTCGAGCTCCGCCCTCCCGATGAATTAAGTCTCTGCCCAGAAACAGAAATAGTCACTGCGCGCGCACACAATTGTCGCTCTCGCGATTAGATTAAGACTGATGGAAGGCTGTGCAGCGGCGATCACGGTGGGGTGGCGGTGCTGATGCGCCCGGGCCGCCTGTGACTAAGTCTCTCTCTTTGCACATTGCACGCTTCGCTCCCAGCTTAAACCGCGGTGCTCCTCTGTGCCCTCATCTCGCTCGGATACGCAGTCGCGCTATGCCGGTAATTACAGGAGAAGCCTAGGCGACTCAAGCTGTCCTCGCCAAGGGACTCAAATTAGTGACTAGAATGTCTTAGCTCTACCCGATCAGTCCACGCGCTGTATAAAGGGACTTTCACTCCTCCTTCATTCCTCCCTCCCTCACCATGTCGCCCATTACCACTAGCACCACGCCGACGACGACCCCGCGCCCCGCCGCCGCGAAGAGGCTATCCACCCCGATGCGCCTCCCGTCTTTCGCCCGATCGCCCAAACACACGGCGGCGCTGGACGCAGAGGCAGACCTGTGGCCGCGCCCGCGCGCCCGCCGTGCTTCGTCCACATCCTCCACATCTTCCTCGTCGTCCTCATCGTCCACCTCTTCCGCAACGTCCTCGTCCTCAGATTCGGCGTCCTCCTCCTCGTCCTCGGGAGCCCCGTCCACGAAGAAGAGGAGGAGCAGGAAGGTCCGCGCCGTCGACATGATCATCGTGCGTCCCTTCCCTCCCTCCTTCCTTGCTCCTGCTGATGAATGGCGTATCTCAGGACGGTGTCTCATCCCTCCTTATCATGCCCATGCCCTTCCTCAAGCGCGGCTCCTCTCCTCCCCCTCCGCCCGCAGGTGCCGCCGACGCCGTCCCCCCGCGGAAGCGCCGCTTCAGCCTCCCCTTCCTCTTCGCCCGCCCCGCCCGTCGCATCCCCACCATGCACCAAAAACGCAAGTAGCGGGTCTTGCCGGACGTGCCGATGCCGGCGCCACAGGAAGTTGCCGACGGGGAGGCGCGCCGCCGTTCCTGCGCAATACGGGAGAGCCCACCCCCCCAGGAAGACCGCATCGTCCGCTTCGTCCTCCCGCCGCCCAAGTTCGCGCCACCGATCGACTGGCTCGGTGCTCGGGATGGGAGCGGGGGCGAGGAGCCGGCGTGGAGTGATTTCATGTGATCTGTTTGTGGGCGGTTTGGAAGATGGTGGGAGGTGCGTCTCGCGCTTATTTCACGCCCTTTGCATCATATTGATGGTGTTGGATCCAGTGCATACGAGACGGCGACGAGCCGGAACGCGGGGAGAACGAACGCGACGCCGGCGACGACGGCGACGAGCGCGATGAACGCATACGCATCTGAGCTTATGTACGCTTTCTCTTTTCACTGGGAGATGTCGACGGGATGGACTTCGTTCATTCATTCACTATAATGTATCTGTAACATAGCGAGAGCAACTTGGACTCGTAGCTTCATCATTCGCGAAGTCCCGGTAGCAGATGGCCGCACCTCAATGAATTGACGGTGATTCCGTGAGGTTCAGTGGCCCGTCGATTCAGAACTGGGCCATGCATTGGTGGAGAATAATTTTCTATTTCTCTTTCCTTCTGCCGTCCGACCCAAATCCCAGCACACCTCACGCAGGACTCCTTCTGGTCCGCACTCACGATCAATGGAACCATCGCAACACCTCAGACCTCGCAAAAGACTCGATTCCCTTAGGAAGGCCTGGTAGCGGATGGTCTGTACCCATGAAGAATGAAAGGATTCATAGGATTGATTTTCGGTGGGGTTCCTGTTCGATTCGGAATTGGGCCATGAACACCGACGTTTTTTTTGTTTGTGTTCTCTTCATGCACCCTCTTCGCACGCTTCTACCCATCGACGCCTCTCGCTCCGCCTCTAGTTCCAAAACCGCCGTGTTCTGAAATTCTCGATCTTGTTCGTCCGACTCGTAGCCTTCTTTCCCTGGGAATTCCATCTCGCACCTATCACACCTGACACAGGACTCAATTATGGCTAGGAAGGCCTGATAGCGGATGGTTCGCACCCACAACAATTTACCAAATGTCTAGAGTTCAGTGGGCACCCCGTTCGATTCGGGGTCGGGCTATCGCAAAGAGATCTGCAGCGCTTTTTGTGGGTTGTATTCTCTTGATATCCACCCCTCTCGTTCATTCCAGTGCCTATTATTCCGTGGACTCAACTCTTGGAAGTAAATGATCAAGTCAGGACCTGGCCGAGAAGTTCTCAACGACTGCTAAATGCATTGCGGCACCTCATGAGCGACAGGCAGTATTCAATTTGCTCGAGAAGGCTCGTTAGCGGATGGTCCGCACCCACAATGGATACCTTACTTCGCTCAATTTCAGTGGGTCTGCCGTTCAATTCGGGATTGAGCTAATGTATACTGTTTCTTTTCACTGGGAGATGCCGATGGTATGGACTTTGTTAACTCATTCGTTCATTGCATTTGTAACATAGCAATCAATTACCGGACTCACTGCTTCAAGTTGAGGTATCAACATGCTCATCCCTCTCACCCCGCTCAAATCTAGTGTATGGTGCGCTTCACTTAGCCACCACTTGTTGTGACAAGCAATATTCCTCCATCAAAAAAAAAAACAGATTTCTTATCCTTCTTGTAAAAACACTCCTGTTAGCAAGGAGAAACTTTCTACAAGAGGGATTTTTATTTAAATCAAAATTGGAGGAGTAATTCTCTTTAGGTGGGCCTAATTGGGATTCTACACCCAATCCAGTCACCCACTGCTCGTCTGACCCCATGGACAGCTTAAAAATAGGCCCATATATCTTAGATGCCAGAGATCACATCCAGTGTCTCGACTGTCAGTTCCAGTGGGGACCCTGTTCGATTCGGGGCTGCGCTATTATGTGGCTCCTCAATTTCTGGAGGGGATCTGTTCTCCTCATATCACTCCATCTTTCCGTCATGACCATCTTTCCGCGACTTAAATTAGGCTAATCTCTGTGGAGCCTGATAGGAGATGGGCCACACGCACCGCTGGATTCGTGAGGATGATCACCGAACTCTGAAAATCTCAACCACAGTAAATACATCCCACCTCAAGCAGTCTTCGAATTGGTTTCGAAGGCCTGTTAGCGGATGGTCCGCACCCACAATGAAAATGTCTCGCGTGTTAAGTTTCGGTGGGGTTCCCGTTCGATTCGGGACCGGGATATGGTCAAGTAGCCCTTCAGGATTTGTTTTGGTTCTCTTCACCTCGCTCGATCATCCCAGCCTATCCTATCCCTCCCTCAGCTCCAACTCTCCAGATCTCAGGGGAACCTGGTAGTCGATGGTCCGCGCTCGTAGCTTCGCGCGGACGATTAAAAGGATCACCAAAGTCATATCCACCGCACCTCGAGCAATCTTCAAGTAACTTTAGAAGACCTAGTAGCGGATGGTCCGCACCCACAATGAACAAATGCGCTAATTCGTTGCATTGGGCACCCCGTTCGATTAGGGACTGGGCTATGGGTATGTTGAGATGATTTCGTTTGTCCCTGCGCTCTTCATATTGATGCCTCCCATCATGCCAGGGCCTATTTTCCCGTGGACTCCACTCTTGAAATGATCGAGTCAGGACAGGCTGGCCGAGAAATTTACAACTGCTGAATGCATTGCGGCACCTCATGAGCGACAAACAGTGTTCGAATTGCTCGAGAAGGCCTGGTAGCGGATGGTCTGCTCCCAGAATGAATAAGGAGACACGATTATTTGGTCAGTACCGGCGGCCCCGTTCTATTCGGGACTGGGCTATAAGAAAGAATCAGCGTCCTTTCTTTTTTGTCTATTTCGTTCTCTTCCAAAGCGGTCCGACCTAATCCTAGCACAGTGTTAAGATAGGCCAGTCACGCATCCTAGCTGTACAAGCTGTTGGATACAGCAATCGTCTTCTCCCGTGTCCGTTTACAGCCAGATTGTTATCCATTGATCCTTACCTCTCATTGTTCGCCCTTTTTGGTTACTTAGCTGTAGATACACGACTTGGTATATATACTTCTCTGTATTTCGTATTCAATTAAGTCTTGTTTGCCTTGTGTTCACTCTTGGGATATTAGCTTCCCAACACACAGCTCATTCAAGACTCAATTCCGCTTGGGAGGCCTGGTAGCGGATGGTCTCACCCACAATGAACGTGTGATGGATATTGGCACTTTACAGTGTTTAGGCATTTATTTACCATTATTCTAGCCTACATGCCTCGTATTCAGTATTTATTTCCCACGGTTGAACACTGCCTTGTGACTCAGTCCTAACCTTGCATTTCCAGTGCTTTGCTGTGCAGGTTAGAGTCAGTTAGAGTCAGTTTGAGTTAGTTTGAGTCAGTGTGAGTCAGTGAATTATGACTCACTCAATAGCTAGCAGTATATAAGGGGCCTGTCCTCCTCCTGTAAGCAAAATCAATCTACATCATCCTTACTTTGCAATCTACTACCGTGAAACTTCACACTCTCCGCTACCTGCGTGATTCTCCAACTGGGCCACCAGCGCTCATCCTTCTTTAGCTTAATCGTCAACTCGGTGTAACATCCTGCACTTGCATTATTAGTTGATAGCAGCCTTACATATTTAAACTACGACGCTAGCTCTGGTTTCAATCTAAGACTTCTTTGGTGAAAGCTGTGTTGACTGATTATATAAAGGTTCCAGTATTTGAACCCGAATATATGTCATATTCTCTTGGAAAGGTATTACATACAGTAAGACCAATCCGTCCCGCGGTGATCGCATAGCACGCGATACCCGTTTCTCTCACAGAACGTGTACAAAAACTATGTGGTGGGTTTCAGTGGGGTCGCCGTTCAATTCGGGACTGGGGCATGCAGTGGTGGAGAATCATTTTCCACTCCACTGGTTGAGCATTTCAAGTTTTTCAGTGAGAATATGGGTGGAAAACTTCCTTACAGCAGATGTCAGTACCGAAGGCGCGGATCGGAAAAATGCCGTTTTGGGCGTTTTTTGATCCTCGCGACCGATTTGACCATATCTCGATGGATTCTGGATGGATCGAGCTGGAAACTAGCCAGTTAATTCAGGCTAATTCATACGCAATTAGTGATAGAAAAACATTGTGAAAAATATCTTATTTTGCACTCCTGGTCATATCAGGTTCCTTGGGCCATAAATCTCGACTACAGACCTCAAATCTTGTCCAAATGAGCTGAAAATATTTGAGGGGGTACTCATATACGTATTGAGTATTGTGATAGAGCCGAAAGTACGAATAATTTCTTGTCCTGCCATTCAAGGGCTACTCAGTAGCAAACAGAGAATTGAGTGTAAGTGACTCATTTCTCCTTCAAATACAGTGAAGTAGCGACTCAGAAGGTCAGACAATACTCCCCCATGTTACTACCCAAGAAGAACCGCGATAGACGCGTCTTTTACACGCTAATTAGCACGCGTCGGGTCCATTCTCGGCCACTATCAAGTGGCCGTGATCTCATCAGCCGCGTCATTGTCTCGACGCGTGTCTTTCTCTCTCATCTGCCACTACATTCTTGAATACACCAACGGCGATTCCAGCCATGCCTCAACCGACCTTAGAACCAGTTCAAGTACTCAAATTGACTATCTTTGGCTCCTATTCATGGCTAACCCCTTGGATCATCCCCAGGTCATCACATCCAACGGCGTCAAAGAGCCTGGCCATGTCTGGACCTATACCACTCAAGGGACATATTTTCACTCTTGTAGCACCGCCAAATCCACTGGCATAGGAAAATCAAGGGCTGTACCTGCTGTCTTCATACGTGGTGGCCGGTGCGTGCCTTGTACCATCCTTCTTTATATTCTAACTCGGCTCTTTGAGTTTTTCGTTGCTCGCCAATACCACAGGCCCAGTAGAGGACAGTGAGGACTGTAGTTGCTCCTGAAACTACCCCAGGCCATGAGAATACATCCAATCCCATAGAACCATGCACCAATTAGCTCTAGAATGAACGTAGTTTTGTCACTCTGTTTGCAAAACCAGATACTTTTTAGTGACACTTTACATTTGGCTCGTATGAACAGAAATGGCTGTCCTTAGCACATATAAGGTTCAATTCACAGATACATATTTTTCCGATGTACGCCACCCAGAAGCTTTTTGTCACAAGTGACAATCACGAGACGCGTGTCCTCCTTCCCAAGCTATTCCTCCGGCCCATGGCACGAAAACAGCGTTCAGTCCCTCTCAGACGTCATTACTCCCATGATTTGAAGCGGCGTGTGATCCACATGTCTCAGAAGCTCCACTTGAGCTCAACTGAGATTGCAATCTTGCTCGATATGCCTCTCCGTGTTGTGCAGCGTGTCCGCCAGGTTTGGAACGAAATTGGGGAGGTTGCGAGGCAGCGAGCGCGCTCAGGAAGGGCTCCGTTGATGTCTAGAGAGGCTGTCGATGTGCGTAATAATACGGCCTATGATTCCTGTCTAAAAACCCTAGATGATGCTCGGGATGCTCGACCATTCCCCAGATCTCTTCCTTGATGAAATCCAAGATCAACTCCAATGTGTTCATGGATTGGAGATCTCGTTGAGGACAATCAGTCGCACTCTCAAACGGCTCGGAATGACATCAAAGCAGGCAAGTCGTCTGCGTGCTACCAAAGCTTGCCTTACCGTTCCCAGCTTTCTAAACCTGCGGTTGAACGGTGTGAAGAAGCCCGCCGCGAGTTCGCTCTAGAGGTTGGTAAGTATCCGGCAAGCTATCTTGTGACCGCCGATGAGGCTGCAGTCAACATCTTGACCACATATCGTAACAACGGCTGGTCTTACAAAGGTCTCCGGGCTATCAAATCGCGCCATTTTGTGCGTGGAACACGGTATGGCAAGTTCTTCCATGGTTGCTTCCAACTGAACCATGTGGTGCTGTATAGTTACTCGCTTCTTCCTGCGATAACCGTTGATGGCCTCATTTACACTCACGTGAAAATTGGCGGCTATAACGGTGAACAGTTCGTTGAGTGGCTGGAGGGCTTACTCGAAGTCATGAACCCCTATCCGGCCCCACGAAGCGTATTGATCCTTGACAATTGCCGAATCCATCATGTTGAAGATGTCGAGGCAATGTGCAACGCCAAGTCTGTTCTTTAGTCTTGCTGCATTTGGATGACTGACAGATATATTGTTCATCTTCAGAGGTATCAAACTTCTCTATCTGCCGCCGTACTCTCCGGACTTCAACCCGATTGAAGAATGTTTTTCCTGGATCAAGCATCACATCCGGCGCAACGGCCAAGAATTTCGGCAGATCTGTGAGGGGGACGACAAGGCTGCACCGTATGTCTATTTGTACAATGCCATGAGTCAGGTTACGGCGGAGGCCTCGCGAGGGTGGTTTAGTCACTCGGGGTATTTGTAGTCTATACTACATTGAGTTAGTTTGCGCGTTGTGCGACTTTCCAAGATATAGATGTACAGTTTGAGGTACTAATGTATTAGTGCCGAGCACGATGGGCTGCTTTATCCAAACGTCTGACCTCCTTCTTCGCCCGCACAAGTAGATACTCTGCATCGCCCCGAAGGACGCTCCCAAATTTGTCCGTTCCGAGCTCATCTGCTGTGAGACCCGTAATCTCGTCGATACTAAAATAGTGGAGAGAGTCGAGCGCCTCCCCGGCCTCCCGAAGGGCATGCCGCTGGGGAACCTGTGCGATGAGTGTCTCAATGAATTCAATCACCGAGGGGTAAGCTCCGGCGTCGTCAGGTGGATCACTTGACATGACAGGATGATGCGAGGGAGCGGGATTAGCACCGGGCATCTGCCAGCCCGGAAAGCCGTAACCCACAGGGGGTATCGGAGGGAACCACGGATACTGAGAAGGTGGGGGTCCAGTAGGAGGGGTAGGAGCTGCCTGGGCCTTTCCGTGGAACATGCTGAACAGCTCACTCTGCGGCGGGGTTGTTTTGGTGACCTTGTGGGTTCCACAAGCCTGAATCAAAGATGAGTGATAATTCCATGGGATGAATTGATTCTTACCAGGCTAACGGCCCATGCGCGACGTTGCGGAAATGTCAAGTGGATGTGGTTGCCGCTCCGGTCAATCTTGCACATCACTGTTGGACCGCAGCGCACACATTTGTGGTATTCAGTTTCAAGGTCGGTTAACGCCTTCTTTTCACCCGTAGCAACATCTTCGTCATTGTCATCCTCCCCCTCTTGAGAGTCGTTGTTGTCAAGGTCCATGACGGTCAGCTTAGCCTTACCTTTGCCGCTCTTGGCTGGTGTCTTCTTCTTGTTCTTTGCACGCAGAGAAAGCATATACTGGTCTGTTTTAGATTGCGATCCGAACAAAAAAGAAAGAACGACTTACATTTTCGGGAAGCACAACAATATTGACACTGAGATCCTTCTTGGTCTTCATTTTTGCGAGTGCGTCATCAACCAAACCAACCCAGTCATCGTCGGTTCGGAGATTGATGGTTGTCGTGTTCTTATTAGCTGCCGAAAACTTGTATGCAAGGATTGGTTTGCGCTCAACACTCACGCAGCCAATTGTTTCATGTATGACTTCAATAGCGTCATCGAACGATACCGTGGAGCTCAGCGAGACGCGCTGGCTACCATCCGTGGTGGCCTCGGGTATCATGAACACAATTTCTACAAATCAGTTAGGCACGCTTCCGTGCTCCAGTTGCGCAGACTCCCTTAGCGGCGCCGGTGCAGGCTTATCCTTGGCGACAGGTTCCGCACCATCGTCGTCTGAATCCACAGCTTCTAAAATATGGGGTCAGTCAATAGGTGTTGAGAGCTAAGGGATAAACACGCACTTTTCGATTTGGCAGGTTTCGGTGCCGACTTCACTGCCGGCTTTGGGACTTTGGGCTTTGGTTTCGGGCCTGGCTTCTTCCTGGCAGGTTTCGGCTCGCTCTCCGCCTCACTATACTCAACGTCCGGGCTCTTCTTCTTGGCCTTTGGCTTCTTCCGCGGTGGAACAACATCGGCATCAGAGCCGTCAGAAGCAACATCAGATTTACGCTTCGTAGATCGAGTGCTACGGGTGGGAAGAGGAATAGAAGCAGGGAGCCCGTCGTCTGAAGGAGGTGTCATGGAAGTTGGAGAGGATGGGAATTCCAGGGTCGAAACTCCGACTTGGAGCGGTGAGAGGATACCGGGCTAGATACTGGGAGAGGTTCAAGCTGGGCCCTCAACTCAAGCTGCTTTTTGCGCTCACGAGCGGCTGCAAGCGATGTATTGTTGGGCATCCACCTGCCGCTGAGTGAGGTGACGGATGTCGAGAGTCGAGACAATGACGAGACGCGGCTGATGAGATCACGGCCACTTGATAGTGGCCGAGAATGGACCCGACGCGTGCTAATTAGCGTGTAAAAGACGCGTCTATCGCGGTTCTTCTTGGGTAGTAACATGGGGGAGTACTGTCTGACCCTCTGAATCGCTACTTCACTGTATTTGAAGGAGAAATGAGTCACTTACACTCAATTCTCTGTTTGCTACTGAGTAGCCCTTGAATGGCAGGACAAGAAATTATTCGTACTTTCGGCTCTATCACAATGCTCAATACGTATATGAGTACCCCCTCAAATATTTTCAGCTCATTTGGACGAGATTTGAGGTCTGTAGTCGAGATTTATGGCCCAAGGAACCTGATATGACCAGGAGTGCAAAATAAGATATTTTTCACAATGTTTTTCTATCACTAATTGCGTATGAATTAGCCTGAAT